>JADBJO010005298.1:15000-97500 GCA_016801955.1 Conus betulinus | reverse complement strand
CAATTATCTTCATTTTCCATTCAAGTGGACAGAGACACACAAACTGCGGAGAACGAAGGAGACAAAAAAAAAAAAAAAAAAAAAAAAAAACAACTTGTTTTTATGCATTTAAAAATGAATAAACTTTTTATTCAGTCCTCACTCTGAGTAGGGTCTACATTATGAAAAAAAGCATATAAGAGAGAGAGAGAGAGAGAGAGAGAGGGAGAGAGAGAAAGAGAGAGGGATAGAAGGAGGAGAGAGAGAGAGAGAGAGAGAGAGAGAGAGAGAGAGGAGGAGAGAGAGAGAGAGAGAGAGAGGGATTCGCGGTTCTCCGTTGTATAGTCTGGTTACACTTGATGATAAAAGACTTTATAGAGTGAATAATGAAAAATTTGAGAAAGATCAATATTCAACGGTATGAATAAAGGATAAATGGGGATGGTTGACTAAGAGAGAGAGAGAGAGAGAGAGAGAGAGAGAGAGAGAGAGAGAGAGAGAGAGAGAGAGAGAGAGAGAGAGAAGAGGAATGGGAAATATAAAACCACATTTCAGATTTAACAATATTTAACATAATTCTTACCTTTAACTGACCTTAATCGCCGCAAACATACAAGGATCTACGCATGGAATTGTGTTCCAGTGTGTGCGTGCGTGCGTGCGCGCGCCTGCGCGTGTGTGCGTCCTTACCTGCGCGCGCGCGCGTGCGCGTGTGTGTGTATAATTATGTGCACAGGCTGGTACTCTTATCCTTGTATTCGGTAAAAAGACGTTTGATCACATGGTGCATTCAATTTTAACATCATGTGATTGTCTTATCGTAGGAGTAGTCTTCCCTGTTTACCAACAGAAGTTGTTTGGCAACAAACGTATATTCGGTAAAATTTTCCTACTTTCTGTGGAAGAGATCGAAAATTTTGTAAGTGTATCTGTAAAATATAACAGAGGCAAGTTGATTGGCAACTCACGGAGTGATGTTACTGCTTGTTTTTGCCGAGTCTGTCTCGTGACGGTCAACGATAGACCAATTTTGCTCTCTGGACTGCCGCATAGTGTAAGTGTTACTAAAATTACGTGACTGGTTCAAAAGTTGGAACACGCGAGAGTAACACAAGACACTATCTTGATTGCAGTGTGGCCTGTTTTGTAAACCGTAAACCTGCGTAATGTAAAGGTCTGAACTGACACAGTTTTGACGCTAACAGCAGTATCACTGCTGTATCATACATTTAGGTTGGTTTACTAATGTGCTGATTACCACTAACAGAATTTTCAATGTTACTTTACTAACTGGGTTCCAACCTTCAACAGTCAGTGAGTATGATTTATGGTTAACAGATCACCATTCGTCAATATTAGAAACTAGTGAAGTATTATAGATAGATAGATAGATAGATAGATGTAGTATGAATATTAATTCTTCACATGTGATCAGCACTGACAGCAGCACCTATTTGCATCAAAATGCATCAAGGGATTAACTTAGAACTAGAAAGTGTAAAAACTGCAACTGTATTTCAACTCTGATGCAGATGGTAGCTTGTTAGCCAAATGCTACCAAAAAAAATTGGTCAGGCTAGCAACATTTTACACAAGTCAATCCAGGTGTGTTTTTTTTTTTTTTTTTTTTTTTTTTGTTCCTAATTTTCAACTTTATTTTGGCAGCACAGTTATACACACACACACACACACACACACACACACACACACACACACACACACACACACACACACACTGTCATGCATTGGTCCTTGGATGAAGATAGATATACACAACATTTTCTTGTTAATGTTGTATTATTTAGAATGTATGTCTTATGCTTAAGTTAATGCTTCATATATTTAGGTTTTATATTCCTATTTTCATTATCCTTGTTTTGCTTTTAAATTATTTTTCGAAACCAGTGTCATTTTTGGGTTCTGGCGAGGTGGTGGAAATTTCACTATAAGGAAGTGGATTGTGATTTCATACATGTACGAAATATTTAGCTTGTGTAGGTTTTGGGTCAGTGTAAATTATAGCCTAGTGTGATATACATGTCTGAATATTTTTCTGTAAAATGTTATGTTTCTTATTTCTGCTTGTGTGACTTAAGTCCTTGGTTTGAAAAAAAAATGAAAAGAAAGGGAAGAACTGCAAGTTGTCAAGGTCTGTGAATTTAATTGCAGGCATTTCTGCTTGGCAAGATACTAGTTATACTAGTGTAGAGCAGAATTTAAAGGAAAAAAAGTTCAGTGTTCATTGGCTGCTGTAGAATGAATTGAAATGATAATGCATGTATTACTGGGGAGGGGCACATAAACAGATACATCCAGTTGTTCAACTCATTGGACAGATGTGATGGTGGACACTTCCTCATGCTGGCTCCTTGACTATCCAGTGATTGTTATGAGGAAGGCTCAATAGTATTAAAAAGCAGGTGGTATCTTGCATTTTGGTGCGTCAACACAGGCACGACTCAATGAACACTTCTGAATTGACTTGGCAGCCGTGCAGTGTCTTCTCAGGAAGGACACCCCACAACAGTCTGATATTAATTGTTCCATGTAGACAGCCAGTCCTTGGGTCAAAACATGATGTTCCTGGGTGTGGCTATGTTTGGAGGAGCCAGAAAAAGCAGCATGGAAATAGTGTCACTGTTTAAAAGCAAGAAGATGAGGGCTGAGTCCAGAAGCAGCAAATGAAAAGGACATTTGGCAAATCAAAGGTGGATATTCTTTGAGTTTTTATGGAATTCATTTTGAATACGTGTGACAATGCCAAAACAGTTTCTTTTATATTTACTGTAATGCAAAAATGATACAGTATTGCTACCTTTATTCATTCACATGCAGCAGTCAACTGACTACAGAACTTACTGTGTACAACTACAAGTGTGTAAGAACAAAAATTGTCTTAAATGCTTGGCTGAAAAGAAACGGTTTTAGCCATCTCCTCAGAAATCTATCTTTACACCTATTCCCTTAGTTTACGCCAATTGAAGAAACATCTTGAGATAGGCAGATGTTTCATTAGAGTTCATCTGCAACATTGGTGTGCAGCTGTATGCAGCAGGTAGCTTATTCGCTGTATGTACTGTTCATTTAGAATGGTTCACCTTTTTCTTTAGATAGGAGTTGAAAATAACATCTTTTTCATCTGTTTTTCAAACCCTGTATTCAGGCCCCAAAATACCTCAGAATGCGCTGATTTACATGAAGTTGTGAACTGATGTAGGATGAAACATTAATTTTCCAAGAAGCGTGCCTCAGGACCTCATTAGATTCAAACACCCTTCCTCCCCTGCCCCCACCCTCTTTTTTTTTTTTTTCATTTTCATCAATTCCCACCCAGCATTATAAACTGTTAACATGTCAAACTGTCGCAATTTATGGCCAGGTGTACTAACTCTTGTGAAAAGGTTCATGGCTGTGCAGCTTTATTGTTTTTATTGCAGCTTCCACCATCTTTTCCTGAGCTAAAGAACTCCCTCAGTCGTGAAAATGACCAACACGGTGGGATTTCGCCCTAAACTGCTGCTGCCGCCTGGAGGTCGTCAACTTGAAAGGAGCCATCGGCCCCATTTGACCTGCCTGACGGTCAGTGGGTGCATAACGGTGCTCATCTGTGTGTTGTTGGGTTGACGCCTTTAACATCTACAGCCACCGCTTCGGCCACACAGAGCATCGGTACCACGTGGGAGACGAGCTGTCTCTGAGCTGGGCCAGCAGCGATTTGTCAGCCACTTTCTGTTATGAATATGCTGTGCAGCCCATGGGATGGTGAGGATTGGACTGCTTTGCTTTTCTTTTGTTCACAATATGTAATCTTTACCTTAACTTAAATGCAGTTTACTTCTTTATCATTCTGAATCTGATGCATGATCTGACACCAAAATTTGAATTCAAATGATAATCAGGCAAAATGTGTGCCAGTCCATTACTCTGTATGAAGTAAACTACTAACCTGAGTTTCCCCTCCTTAATGCTGGTTGTTTTTGATTTTGTTCAAAAGTTTGCAGATTTTTTTCATTGATTTCAGTTTTTATTTGGTTTTGCTTATAATAGGTAAATATACAGGGTCACCATTCCACTCAAAGACAGGGAGTCCCTTGGATTCCTTCACTTAATTTACAGCTGGTCCCATTGGAGGTATAGAGAGAGAGAGTTCCCACTCACAGTGGTTGATTCAGTATGAAATGAGATTTGAAAATCACATTTTTTACATCTTTTTTCAGACCCTGTATTCAGACCCCCAAATGCCTCAGAATGTTCTGATTTTCATGAACTGAAGTGGGTTTAAAAACGTCCTTTCCAGGGAAGCATACCTCCCTCACATACACACACACAAACACACACACACACACACACACACACACACACACACACACACACACACACACACACACACTTCACTTGTCGTCATAATTAACACTCACTGAAAACCGTCAAGCACAGAATCACGTTTGATCTCCTAGAATTAGAGATGTGCTTGCCAGTTCATTGACATTCATGAACCTTCTGAAGAAAAAGTTTGAATGCAGCTCCTTTGTAGCTTCTTCTTCCTCTGGTCCCTTTCTCCTTAGCTTGAGCAAGGCTTTGATTGCCACTCTTTTCACGTACACACAACACCGATTTTAACATTCATATGATCCAGAGATAAAAGCACTTTTTATGATCTGTGTCTTGCTACTCAGTTTCATAACAAAAGTGTATGTTGCGATTCCGTTTACCATCTACTTTAGGCAGCTTTTTTTTCTCTCCCTTGCTTAATTGTGCACACAAACCTTACGACTTATTATCATCATTTCATTATTATCATTATATATTATTATTAATATTATTATTATTATTAAGAGTCTTCTTGGGATATGGAGTCAGAAACAATTCCAAGGGAAAAATAAAATCCTGTACAGAAATGGCCCAATGAAGATTCAAGTCTCTGCAGCCTCATGATCACCAGGGTCACAGGTTCAGCCCTCTACCAACTCAGCCGTTCTGACCTCCTAGGGGAACAAATTAAAAAAAAAAAAAAGCCTGCACTGAATCAGCCTGGCAGAGACTCGTGTGAGAGAGTCGAACTAGCAACCCTTGGATCACCAGGATCATGAGTCTGGCTCTCCACCTACTTAGCTTTTCTGGCCCCCTACAAGGAAGGAAAAAACATGCACACACAAAAAATAACCGGTAATAAAACACCCAGTAGAGATTTGAACCCACAACACAAGGATCACCAGGATCATGGTTCCAGCACTCAACCAACTGATCTATGCTGGCTCCTTAGAGGGGAAAAAAACTCCTGTACCAAAAACAACCCAGTGGAGATTTGAACACGCAACCGCAGAATCACAGGTTTGGCACTTGACCATCTGAACTATTTTGGCCAACTTTTAGAGCTTATTAGGGTGTCAGTCATTCTTTAAGAACAGAGCTGGACAACTTGATATTATTAATTTAATTGAAAACTCCTTTGTTTTTTTAATTACTTAGCCACTGTAGCCCATATTGCTGTCCAAGATCAATGTCCATGGCACAGTGAAAGTTTGGACATCTCAAGTCAAAGGCATTTGATAGAAGTTCAGGACGGCACCAAGACTGGGATGGTTACAGCACCTTTATCCTGATGCCATGACTGAGTATAGAGGACTGCTGGGATCCCTGACTGCCCAAACGTCTGTCAAACCCCACCTTCCCTTCCCCTCCCTCCCCCCCTAAAACCTGTTTCATCTCACTGTTACCGGTGCCAGAGCCTTCTACCTGGGGCTGTGGTGCCACTGCAGTGATGAATGAACGTTGCGCCTGCTGTCTCCACCTGTGATGATTGTGGGCAAGTGCCTTGGTTGTGTTAAAGCTGGCTGCAGCCCACGTAGTAATGTTGCTTATTTCTCTGTCTGCCCTTGCTTGTTTTTTTTTTTTCTGCCTATATGGCTCCTTGGGGTCTCTGGGAGTTTGTTTGGTCTCCCCAGTCATCATTCATCATTATGCCCATCACTCCTGGTGGAACATAGGTTATCGACGACCCTTCGCCATCGCACTGTTCTGTGCTGTTCTGGTCATTCCAGTCCAGTTGGTCCCTTGTTGTTTCAGCTCTGCCTCAGTGTCTCGCCTCAAGCTGTTGCGAGGCCGGCCTCTCTTTCTCTTTCCCTGTGGGTTCCATGTTAGGGCTTGGTTTGGTGCTGGATGCTGGCTTCCTGAGAGTGTGTCCGATCCAGCCCCACTTCCTTCGCAGTATCTGCTTGGCCACTGGTTCCTGTCCCGCACGCTCCCACAGATCTTCGTTTGGGATCTTCTCTCCTGCCATCGGATTGTGTAGATGCGCCTCAGACAGGTGTTGAAGAATGTCTGAATCTTTTGTTGCATCGTCTGTGTTGTACGCCATGTCTCGCATCCGTACAGCAGAATTGAGTTCACATTTGAGTTGAAGATGTGGAGTTTGGGTTCTCATGCTGATTCCGGTCTCCTCAGTAGCAGAACCTTTTTCTTTTCTTTTTTTTTTTTTTTGTTGTTGAACATTTTTATAGTGTTATTGTCATGATCATGGATGATGATGCAATTAAACATTTTTTCATTTTTCTGATAGACACTTTAAACGTCTGTTTCTTTTTCCAGGACCATTTTTACCTGTTCCCTGAAAAAGCCAGGTTGGACCCCAGAAAGAGGGTTTACATATCATTCACACTGACAGCACTTCCAGTACCGATTGTTCAGAGTGCTCATTACCTGCTGGTCAACTCTACGGTGGAGCTGTCGGCTTGTTACGACAACTCAACCCTTCACCCACTTAGTCAACCGCATGACCGACTGCCAGCCAGCTTCCTAGTCATTGTCGGGGATAGCCACTATCGAGTGAGCATTTTCTTTTTTTGCAAAATTTCTCTGACAGTCATACATAGATTTAGATATAAATAAATAGATATATAGACAGATTGATAGATAGATAGATTGATAGATAGACAGATAGACAATATATATATGTATATATGTATGTATCTATTCTGAATGGAGTGTGTGGTGGGTTTAATCGGGAAGACCAGATCCACACAGTCACTTAATGGATGCATCTCCAGGAGTGTTGCTTAAATTTCCCGACCCTACTGCAGGTGTCTGTATTTCGCAGGCCTGGTTGCCAATAGAGTAGGAACCTGCTTTGAAGTCTCAGACCAGACTGGAAGTGTGTATAGTCACTGTCATCCTCATCATCAAAGAACGTTGTGAAGACAGGTCACAAATTCTGTGGCTGTTCTTGCTGTACTCTTGTGGTGAGCTTGCTATAGATTTCCTCCCCATGTCCATGCCTATAGTGAGTGTGTGTCAAAGTATACTGTGTCGGCAAGTTCATGGACACTGTTGTTGATATATACAGTAGCCTCATGGGGAGGAGGAGGCATACTCACATTGCCACTGCAGTTGCTGCATTGTCAGTAGGGGGCTTAGTACATGGCACCAATGAACACAATGGAATTAACTTTACAGTGGTTCAGTATCCTCTCTGTTAGGTTGCCTTGTGATGGCGTAATGCAGCTAGATTTATGTGGAATGTGATGCTAGGTCTGTGACATGACATTTAGGATGTTTTCTTTCCTTTCTTTCTTTCTGCGTACGCAGGCTGATACTCCTGCGGACACTGCCTGTATAGACAGGCAGTGGAGTTTTGTGTGTATGTATGACCGTTTTTTTTATCCTGCCATTAAGGCAGCCATACGCCATCTTCGGGGAAGACATTTAGGATGAGGTTGTGGATTGGTTACTTAAATGATCAGTTTCAGTTTCATCAAGGAAGCGTCACTGCGTTATGGACTAGTCCATGTACGCTACACCACATCTGAGTTTTCAGACCACACTGCACGTGATTGAAAGCTGATGGATAAACGTTAATGACTGAGATGACAGAATTAAGAAGGGGGTCTCGTGGCTACAACTTAGCAGCTGTCCAACCTGCGCATTAGTTCATCACACTGATCAGACCTTGAGTGCCTACCTGACATTGTCTGTTCCATTATCATCATTGTATGTATTTGTGGTAAATTAACAGTATGGGGTAATGCTATTGAGGACCATGGAAGATGGATTAATGGAAAAAATCTCCAACCTTGATGCGTGGAATTGTAATCGGCGATGAAATTGACTCGGTAATAACCTATATGCACTGGAGTTTTTTTTTTTTTTAAAGGAAAAGGAGAAGAGAACAGACTTTTGTTTTCCTATGTTTATGTTGAACAGGTGAGAAAGGTAATAGCAGTGGTAGAGGAGACAGATGGCCAGAGGTAAAGAGAAGAATGGAGACAGGGGGGTTCAGACGGAGAGAGAAAAAGGGGCATATGAAGAACAGGGAAAGAAATGGTGAGGGCTGGGGGTAGGGGGACGAGGGTGAAACCGAGTGATCTGTCCTTTATGGTTCATGTAAAATTACCCCTTTCCCCCGCTCTGCCAAAAGGCTGGGTTCATGTTGCTCTTACAAACAGCAATAAAGAACTAAAGAAACATCGTGTGAAACATGAGGGAACATTTTCATGTCTATCAGTATTTGCATCTTTTTGCTTCATTTTTAGTGCTCATTGTCTTTCATCCTAACTCATTGAGGACAAACTCTGAAGTAACTCGCTAGCTAAGAGTAAAACGTGTTGCTAAATGCCAAGTTCCAAGCACACTTCAAACAGCAAGTTCTAAAGCAAAGCGGTCCATATCCATGTTTTCTCAATCTAAGCCATGTTTTTGCATTTGGTAGCCTTTGTTTGGATGTCTTTGGCTGCTTAACTGTTACTGTTTTCATGTGTGTGTGTGTGTGTGTGTGTGTGTGTGTGTGTGTGTGTCTATGTCTGTGTCTGTGAGTGTGTGTCTGTTGGTATGTGAAAAAGAATGTGTTGTGGTGGATGTGTGTATGTGTGTGTGTGAGAGAGAGGTAGAGTGAGAGAGAGCGCCATATCTGCGCAGTTTGAGTGTTTGATGCCATCTTATTCACTGTCAACTCATTGTAACTTTGTTGCATACAAAATCATGTCCCTTTCCAAAATCTCTGTCACATGGTTCTATGGTAACATATAACTGTACTAAAGCTTCGTCTGCTGTCATCATGCCAAGTGTTTTGACCAATCTATTGATAAAGATTAAAGAAACCTACAGTGGTGCTTTGGTCATATTGCCTGTTGTGCAATGAATGTTCAAAGGCAGCTTTAGGTCAGGAGTAGATTGAGGTAGCAGAGTTCTGAATGGGTTCGGTTGATACCTGTATATAGGTAAAGAACTGTATTGTGGTGGTGGATCAGCAGACAAACAGGGGAGACAGGGGACTGGGACAGAGATACAAAAGACTGCAGGGAAAATTCCATTTTTAATAAATATGAATTCACTGAAATTGAATCATATGCTTGTTTGTTTGATCCAGTGTTTCTGAGACTGTGTTACTTAACTGTGAGTGATTTAAAAATTTGTAGGAGAGAGGACAAGAGAGAGAGAGAGAGAGAGAGAGAGAGAGAGAGAGAGAGAGAGAGGATTGCCAAATGAAAAGAAAAAAGAAAAGATGTTACATATCACATAAAATCATAGCTCAGCAGTCCACTTACACACACCACACCACCTACCACCCCAGATCACAGCACATCATCACCTTACACAGACTGTCATGCTCTGTGTTCAGGAATGGCGGAAACACCTCAACCCCCGCCATGTCAAGTACACGGTACACATCCCACGGAATGCGACGTGCGACGACCCTTCTTCCGTACCTTCTCTGAGTCTGGTTGTGCCTCAGTCGAACGACTACCACTTCGTGTTGATGTCCCGTGGCACCCCAGTCAGCTCTGACACAGCCGGTGCTACACCCACCCCTTCTCTCCCCCCCTGGAGGCAGACAACGCCACTCTCACCCTCAGGGGCAGCATCAACAAAACTCAGTTGAACCTCACAGGATGGCAGGCTCGGTGCAACGCTTCAGAAGACACCTGCAAGTTTCCGCTGCAGTGGGGCACCCACCCAGACGTCGTGGTGAAAATTGATCAGGACTCCCAGAATCCCGATGATGCACCGGTCTCATTCTTCACCAGGTGCGAAGAGCGCTTGTTTTTCTGGGTGCCGGTGTTTGGCGTGCTGCCGTTGGCAATTATGGTGATGTTCTGGGTCTTGTGTTGGTGGCTGCTGGTGAGGCAGAGAGATCTGCGGGCTCGGTACCGGGTGCGGGAGACCAGTCGGGTTCCGAAGAGGGATTATGGCTCCAGAGAGGAGAGGGATCCACTGGTTGTGGAAGTGTCACCGCCAGAGCAGGAACAGGCACGGGAGACTGAACAGTGTGCTACTATTCAAAGTTGAATCCTCCCTAAATGGCATTTGTATGCGTGTTTGTATATGTAGGTATGCACATTGGAAAGCTTGTTTTCCTTTACTGTGTGAACAAAGAAAGTATTGTTTTTTTTTTTTGTTTTTTTTTTTTTTTGAGAGACCGAATTGCTGTCTCTGCTTCACAGTTTTTTCCTGTTCTCTAGCTCATTTTCTTTTTTTTTTTTTTTCAACTCCATGTTAAAAAACAACTTCTAACACATTCCATTTGTTTTACTGACACAGCAATTGTGCCGAAAATGACATGGCAACATTTACCAAACCATTTTGATACATTATTCTGGACAACATTCATAGTCTAGATTTGATTCTAGGTGCTTTATCTTTTTTCTTTTTTTTTTTTTTTTTTTTTTAGTGCGTGCCATATTTAATATACATTTTGTATTTTTCTTTTAGTCACAAGAAGTTGCCATTGACTTTCCAGTGTCATATCTGTTCAGAACTAGTCGCTTTGGATGAGCTGTTAGGCCCATACACAGTGGCACCTCATAGTATTTAGCTGCTTCTGTGCTTTAAAAAATGGATTGCGAAAGACGGAATCTTCAGTGGGAGGTCAACATGGTGAAGACAAAGAAGAAAGAAGTTCCAGAAAAACGAGTCTTTTTAGGGAGGGGGTTACTGTTTTGTTTATTTGGAGGTAAATTTAGTAGAGACAAATTTAAGAATGTCCCAGGGAAAAAAAAATCAAGTTCAAATACAGGCAAAAGTAAAAATATTGCAGGTTTGGAGGTGGGGAGGGGAGCCTTTTAGGAAGGCAGTCAATATCTGGAAGTCAATCGAGTACAAAGGCAAAGAATGTTGCAGAAGGAAAAAAAAAAAAAAAAAAAAAAAAAGTCTTAATAGGAAAGCCAACACAGACAGACAAACGAAAGTAAAACTTTGTCAGGGAAGAACAACAGTAAGATCAACAATGGTCTGGAAAAGGAGCTGATTTGAGAGATTAATCTAGAATAGACAAAAGCAAAAATGATGGGGGAGGAGGGGGGGGGGGGGGGGGGAGGGAAGAGTCTATAAAGAAAGATAATTGTCATTCAGAGGGCAATCAGAAACCAGAAAAAAAAAAGGCAAAAATGTTGCGGCAGGTGGGTGGGGGTGGGGGGAGCCTGTTAAGGGAGAGAATCTATACCAGGAGATCAATATTGCTCAGACAATAGCTCACATGTTGCTATAAGAGATTAAAAAAAAAGTATACAAAGGGAGCTAATGTTGGAAGATCAAGCAGGTACAGACAAAAGCAAACTTTGTTGTGGAAAAACAACGAAAGGGTGTAATGTAAAGGGAGGTAATCTTTATTAGGAGGTCAATCTAGTTTACAGAGGGGCAAAAATGTTGGAGGAGGGTGGTGGGAAGGAGGTTTTGAAAAATATGGATGGCGTTTAGAAGTTGGATCTACTACAGACAACTACAAAACTATACCAGGGGAACAAAGTATTTACCTTGGGGGGGAGTCATAGTTTACTGAGAGGCAGATCCAGTGTAGAGGGATGTCAAAATGTTTCAGAAAAATACATTTCCATTTTGAGAACCAAGTCTTTATTCTGAGAAACAAATCTGTATTCTGAGAAACAAGTCTTTATCCTAAGACACAAGGTTTTTTTTTTTTTTTTTTTTTTTTTTTTTTTTTTTTGTTAATCTGTCTTTTCTGAGAAACAACTCTTCATTCTGAGAGAGTCTTGGTGTATTGGGAAGTTAATCTGTTGCAGACAAAGTCCAAAATCTTTGAGAGAGAGTAAAAAAAAAAAAAAACCTTCAAAGGGAGGCAATCGCCATGGAGAGAGTCTCTTCTGGGAGTGTTCACTGGTGTTGGTAAAGGAATTTACACTGATCAAAAAAAGAAGTCTTGCAGTTCTGGAAATTTCCTGCAGTGTACAAATGTGTAAGTTATGTTTGTGCCTCTGGCATTAATTATTTGCTTGTTTGTTTACAAGACTGTTCACAAGACTGCCTGCTCAAGCAGTATATTACTGTATCTGTTAAGCACGAATGTATCATGTCAGGTGCACAGTTTTCTGTGGCAAGACCTCACTGTATTTGTCGATAGTGTTAAGCACAAGTGTATTATGTCGGCGCACAGTTTTCCGTGACAAGACCTCCACATATGTGCCAGAGAATTGGCCAGAATGCTTGCATAGGACGGAAGTTGTTTGACAATGTGAATATTATGCATGTTTAGCAATCTGGTGTGTGTGTGTGTGTGTGTGTGTGTGTGTGTGTGTGTAATAATAAAATGACAAAATGTAAGTTCTTTTACAAGCTGATTCTCACAAATGTGTCTGTCAGTGGAAAACTATATAATGAGGGGTTGTCTGTTTGGGTTTTTTTTTTTTTTTTTGTATTTTTTATAATTTTGCTTTGTTTGTCCTAGCTATTTAAGAGATCAAAATGTGACATGAGCGTGGTGTTGTTTTTTTGTTTACACCTTGACTGAGTGTTATATATATATATAATATATATTATGGTATATATATAATTGTCACTGAGAAAGGATGAGGCAGACAGACTGGATTCCCAAGTGCCACTGTCAGTCTGGTCATGTTTCACACGGGACAGTATAAATACAGCTTGATTCAGATAAAGCAGCCACGGATACCTTTTAAGTCTTCAACAAGTAGTAAGAGTTACTTCTCTTCGTGCCTGTACACTCCAGCATGAATTCATTACAGTTCAACAATCAAGGGGTTAATGCACTAGGAACAAAGTGAGCAAGCAATATTTGTTGAATTCTTTGCATGGAGGTAACGATTATGGTTCTTTGTCTTGGGTTTTGTATGAACTACAAGGAATAATGTGGTGCTGCAGCTAAGGCGAAACTCAGGTCTTTCAGCAATCAAACCAACTTACAAAAGCATGTGGTGAAAAGTTGTATCCCCATGACAGTAAACAGATGTGTGTGTGTGTGTGTGTGTGTGTGTGTGTGTGTGTGTGTGTGTGTGTTTGTGTGTGTGTGTGTTTGTATTTTGGGATTTTATGCAGGGATAAATCTCCCCCCAGTTTTTGTGGGTACTATTAAGAAGTGTGTGTGTGTGTGTGTGTGTGTGTGTGTGTGTGTGTGTGTGTACACGAAACCTACAATGTAGGTTTACTTACTGATCAAAATCTGGAAAATAGGGTCTTTTTTGCACCGCTGCTTCTGGCGCAGTTTCAGTATTAGAAATATTTTTGAAGTTGTGTAGACTTTCTAAATACTTGATATTGCAAATTACAAATAAATGTTTCACAATCATATTCTTGAAAAATACTTAGATTTTAGAATGTCAGAAAAGTGTTAAAAAAAGAAAAAAAAAGCAAGATGCAAAGCATATAAATGTACTACCAGTTTATCCTGAATACGCGTGATATATTCCATAAAGAGGAAAAACCGTCTTGGGCTGTGTAACCATTAGTAATGGCTATTTTGGTAAACATCAGCCATCATCCCTATAATGAACATACAAGACAAATTTTAAGAAAGATCGGCCAAGAATTTTCTGAGATTTTCCATCAAGAAGAAAACCATTATGGACCATTAGTAAAAGCTATAATGGTAAACTTACATATTGGGCATCATCCGTGACCCATAATGAACATACCTACAAATTTTCAGAAACATCGGCCACGTACTTCTTGAGATATTCCATGAAGAAGAAAAACCACTAAGGGCCGTTATGGCCATTAGTAACGGCTTTAACAGTAAACTAAAATGTTGGGCATCATCCATGAACCATAATGAACATACCTACAAATTTTCAGAAAGATCGGCCAAGTACTTTCTGAGACATTCCATAAAAAAGAAAAACCATTATGGGCCGTTGCAGCTGTTAGTAACAGCTATAACGGTAAACTAAAACATTGGGCATCATTGGTAATCCATAGTCAACATACCGGCTAATTTTCAGAAAGATCGGCCAAGTACTTTTGGAAAAAAAAAAAACCAATACAGACCGTTACAGCCATTTGTAACAGATATAATGGTAAACTAAAACATCAGGCATCATCCGAGACCCATAATGAACATAGGTGCTAATTTTCACAAAGATTGGCCAAGTACTGTCTCAGATATTCCATGAAGAAGAAAAACCATTACAGGCCGTCACAGCCATTAGTAATGGCTATAACGGTAAACTAAAACATCGGGCATTATTCATGACCCATAATGAACATACATACTAATTTTCACAAAGGTCGGCCATGTACTTTTGGAGATATTCCATAAAAAAAGAAAAACTGTTACAGGTCGTTACAGCCGTAAGTAATGGCTATAACGGTAAACTAAAACATTGGGCATTATTTGTAACCCATTGTGAACATACCTGCTACAAATTTTCTGAAAAATCAGCCAAGTACTTTCAGAGATATTCCATAAAGAAGAAAACCGTTACAGCCATTAGGAACGGCTATAATGGGGTAAACTAAAAAACATCGGGCATTATTCATGACCCATAATGAACATACAGGTAGGTCTACAAATTTTCAGAAAGATCGGCCTAGCACTTTCTGGGATATTTCATAAAGAAGGAAAAACCGTTATAGGCCATTACAGGCTTTAGTAACAGCTATAACGAGGTAAACTAAAACGTCAGGCATCATCCATGACCCATAATGAACATACCTGCTAATTTTCACACAAAGATCGGCCAAGTACTTTTGGAGATATTCCATGAAAAAGAAAAATGTTGCAGGCTGTTACAGCTGTTAGTAACAGCTATAAGGTAAACTAAAACATTGGGCATTATTCATGACCCATAATGAACATACAGGTACCTACAAATTTTCAGAAAGATTAGCCAAATACTTTATGAGATAGTCCATAAAGAAGGAAGACCGTTACAGGCCGTTACAGCCGTTAGTAACAGCTATAACAGGGTAAACTAAAACATCAGGCATCATCTGTGACCCATAATGAACATACCTGCTAATTTTCACAAAGATCAGCCAAGTACTTTTGGAAATATTCCATAAAGAAGAAAAACCATTACAGGCTGTTGCAGCCGTTAGTAACAGCTATAACTAAGGTAAACTAAAACATCGGGCATTATTCATGACCCATAATGAACAAACCTACAAATTTTCTGAAAGATCAGCGAAGCACTTTTTGAGATATTCCATAAAGAAGAAAAACTGTTACAGGCCATTACAGGCTTTAGTAACAGCTATAACGGGGTAAACTAAAACATCAGGCATCATCCGTGACCCATAATGGACATACCTGCTAATTTTCATTAAGATCGGGCAAGTACTTTTGGAAATATTCCATAAAGAAGAAAAAAAACGTTACAGAGCATTACAGCCATTAGTAACAGCTGTAACGGTAAACTTAAACATCGGGCATCATCCTTGACCCATAATGAACATACCTACTACTACCTACAAATTTTCAGAAAGATCGGCCCAGTAGTTTTGTCTGGAGTGAGTGGAACACATTTTGACCACAGACGGACAGATGGATGGACGGACAGACACACAGACACATAGACAGCATTTCTTCATTCTCATTCTAAAGTACTCCCTGTTCTATAAGAACTGGGAGACACAAAAAAAAAAAGAAAGGAAAAAAAAAGATAGCAGAGAAGATTCTAGTTTTGCTTGTAAACTTTGAAGGGCTTTTCTTTTATGGCCTCCATAACTTTGCATTCTTTCCATTAATTAGAACATTTAAAAAATGCATGTGAAAATTTGATGAACCCAGTCTGGAGGCTGTGTTTGAGCGTGTGTGAATGAACTGCCTTCCAGAAGTACTTATTTTTAGATTAATGCTTAATAATATGTTTATTTGTTTTATAATGCACCCTTGAAATAGTCATAGAGTTTGTATCGTTCACTATATGGTATGCATTTACTGCACCTACGATGTTTTTTCTTGTGGACATTGAAACCAAGAGAAACACAAGTTCTGTTTTAAAGGACCAGTGCAAGGTGGTGGTGCTGTTATTTATAATGCGTGTCTGTGCAAGTTTACATTGTGCATACTTTGTTCCTCCTCATTTCGTAGTTTGATGATTCTTGATAATCGTGTGACTAGAGGTTCACTCCAGGCACATCATGCTTAGATTGTCATTATTAGCTGAGCAAGTTTTTCTGTGTTATGACATCGGTCAGCATGCTGAGAATGATATGGTCAGTGATAGTTGACCCAAAGTTGAGAGTAAGTCTGTCACTGCTGTTGGCACTAGAAATAGTTGAGGCAAGAGCATTAAGATGTATGCATTCTTGTGTAGTAAGGATTTTTTTCTTTTTTTTTGATCAGTTCACATGTTGGGATGATCATCGTAGGTGTGTGTGAGTGTAGATCGGTGTGCAGTGTTCTGGGAGAAAAGTTTGTAAGGCATGCAGTCCTGATGGTGAAGTGATGTTGACCTTTGACACCTTGGCCACTCTGTATCAGATCGTATCTGTGTATGACTGGAGCGGCTGTTGCTCTTGAGTGGAGACAATCTGGAGAAAATGAGTTTTAAATGAGTTATATATATATATATATATATGTATTTGTGGCATATGTCTGAATTGCAATATAATACATCAGACATCACATCGGGAGAAGGTGGCCAAGCATGCTCAAACAAAGGGACGTCATGAAGGCTCCTGTCCTCACTGTTTTGATAATGCATTCTGCAGAGTTGTATGTCTTCCTGTACAAGACCACTGATTGATTGTAAGCATGCATACAGGGATCTGAAAATGAGGCCTGTAGTGAACAATAGCCATCATCATCACTGGGGATCCATGGCTAATGAAACATTTTCGCGCTTGACAGTTTGAACTGTTAGATTGTGGAAAGCCCTGAAAGAACTTGGAAAACATCCTGATAGAACAGTTGTAAAATGTTGTGTAGCACAGTTTTAGAATGTTGTGTGAAGCATTTTTAAGATGTTGAGTGGATCAGTTTTAGAATTTGGACAGATCCGATTAAGAATGGGTTGTAGAGCAGTTTAGAACGGGGAGCAGGCTTTCAGCTTTACTCAACTTTTTAAACAGAACAGATAGGTGCACGCTAGCATGTGTGGACACATACGTGTGTGAGTGCGCACGCACACTCGCATGCACGCACACACGCATGTACAAGCACACACACACAAGCCCACTGAAGACATGCTTTATTATCTGTGCATGTGTGTGTGTGTGTGTGTGTGTGTGTGTGTGTGTGTGTGTGTGTGTGAGAACCAAATCCCAAGATTCATAAAACTAGGAAATTCAACAACAAAAAAAATCATGACAGGTTAGGAACTTTGGGTATGAATACGTGATCGATGTAAATAAAATCTGCATGTTAATGATTAAACTGGGTGTAATGAGATACTGTATGACCAACAAAAATATCTGGTACAGTGTATTCCCATTCTGTCAGAAAGCAGATGAAATCACCTGTAGGCAGCTGTCAACGGCTGTAGGAAAGGTGATGGTGGAAAGAAATGTCATCCCCATCTCAGATACCTCGCTCGCAGTTTTAGACTGTGCTGATGTGGAGAAAGTGATGGGACTGTTTTTAAGGTCGTTGTTGAGTTTGTATTTTGCACAAAGCACCAAACCAAAAGATATCTTTTAAATTTTGTAGTTGAGAGGATGATTTATTTGTTTGTTCGTTTTTTAAATCTTGACATGCTTCTTTTATATATCTGATGTAATATTTCAACATGGTTATTTTCAAGATTTGTTCGGTCTAGATGTACCCCCCCCCCCCCCCCTCCCCCCCCTTGTACTTTGAAAAAGAAAAACTGTAATCAGTCTAAAAAATGCCATGTACTATAGTGATAGAGATACTATGTCAGTTTCATGAAGACCATTCTCATCACCTGTCTGTTTCACCCACCCTCACCCTCTGCAGAGTAAACGTATGGATTTACTACCTGAATAATGAATGTATGATGTTGGGAATGTTTTTTTTTGGTGCTCCAGTCATCGACTGTGGAATGGCATGAATGATGTGCCTGTTGATGGAATTGTGCCAATAGTTGATTAGTTAACAAATGCATGTGCAGTTTTTGTACATGTGTGAATCAGTGCCTTACGTCATCCTTTTTGTGTGTTTACAAGGGCCATTTTCGACTGTGTAGCTTTTTTTTTTATCCCATGTAATCATTTATCATGTAGACAGATTCCATGTCATGTATTTTTTTCCAGTTCGGTTTAAGTTCAGTGAGGCTTTAAGACTTTGCAGTGTAGGAATCCACAGCCTTTACAGTATATGACATTCACTGGTATAACTCAAGAGTGTAAATTATGTGATATATGACATAGTACAGTTCTGTGATATATGACATAGTACAGTTCTGTGATATATGATATAGTACAGTTCACCCATTACTATTATACCTGTGATTTTTCAAATCGTGTATGCAGTCAAATCGAAGCTGTCATGGATTTTTTTTTTTTAGAACAATTTGACATTTAAATAAAAACTATATGAGTATTATTCATACGCCAAAAGATTCCCAATCATGTCCAGAGATAATTTTCAAGTGGTTCATACTGGTGAAATGGTGGTGGAGACTATTTTGGTTGCCTCACTGGGATACAATGGAAAATTTTCATTTCACACGAGAGTGCAGGAAATTCCCCAACAGAATGCAGAGGACTCAGGAAACAGTGCATCAAGTCAGAATAATGAAGTATGCAATGCAGTTCTTACGGCCTTTCCCAAGTAGCAATTCAAAATACTTTCTGACGCTTTTTTTTCCCCAAAAGTTCATACTTTTTAATTAAACTAAAGGAGGGGTCTTTGGGGGTGGGAAGGGGGGTGATGTTTAGATAGAGGCTTCACCGCTGACTTTCAGGTTTGGTTCAGGGAAGTCATGGCAGTGTGTGATCATACACTGGGGTGTTCATGATGCTCTGGAAGTCTGGGTCATATCACGCAGTGCTTTGGCGAGCCTTTTGTTGCTCATACCCTTCCGTATTAGTTGACTTTAGATTCCTTTTACTGACTGATGTTTTTACAAAGCTGTTGACAGGTCCTGTGTGGTTGATTGGCTGAAGTAAATGAAACTTGCTTTTAGTTTTATAAGTTAAAGCCAACTTTACATTTGAACTCGTGAAGCGTTGAGAAGAGCGGAGTTTTTTTTTTTTTTTTTGATCATGACAGTCAGGTTCACACTGGACACACACTCACACACACACACACACCCCACAGAGGAATGCACACACACACACACACACATACACACACACACACACATTATGAACACAAACACACACACACACACACACACACACACACACACACACACACACATACACATTTCAGATGGGCAACATACTGTCATTAAAATATCTCAGTTGCATTCAAACTGGAAGACAAGAATAGTGCCCCTTGTTAATAAAGTGCCAGCTTCATCAGATTGTTTATAACTCAAGTCTTCTTCTCAGCTTTGTTTGGAAGATAAATGTGACTGTCTGCATGGCAACTCCGAATGATTTGGAATCTTTAACATTGTGTAATCTAATCTTCCATGAATAAACATGACTTTTTAAAAAAAATGTGATTTCAGCAGTTTGTGTTTGAAAATGTCATTATTTTTCACCGTTTTATCTTCTCTGCGGTGCCTTATTCCACAATCTGAGGGTAGATACAGAGCAATCTGGTGCTACACTTTTGGCTGGGCGTGCCATGGTTTTGTTGACAATAGTACTCTGCACATCATCGTAATGAAATACTACGCAAAGAAAAAAAAAAAAAACCCACTTCACATGCTAAGCAGCACCTTAAATGGAACTCAGTCAATGTATATCTTTAGACAATAGATTTCTTTCATAAAAAAACATATGCAAGTTCAGTAAAGAGAGGAAGAAGAAGAAAAAGCATAGGAAAAATCAGTACAGATGATTGCAATTTTGCCTCTTATTGATTGATTGGTTTGGTTGTTGGCCATTTTGATTGGTTATAGGTCAAGTCAGAATCATGTTAATCTGCTGTCATGTCATGTGCAAAGTGAGGTGCAACTGAAAGTGCTAGCGAGTCAGACCTGCTGCATCACAAACGAATACTGCTCTTAATGTTGGTGCTACACATGGAAATGTCAAAATGCTACACTTCATGATTCTGAAGCCTTTGCAGCTCTGTAGATTCTACATAAAATTTGTTAAGCTTTGTTCTTGATCTTGGTATCTTATGATAACCTGGGTGACGGGTGATCTTAGCATTCATGCTGATATCATATGAAATATCTAGGCAGTTATTTATTTTGATACTTTGCAAATACATGTTGATCTAATTTTGTCTTGCTGTATGTTAGAGAACTTCCTGATTTCTAGCCCATCTTTCCCAGGGTTGGGCCATTTTAACTGTTAAAGGATTGCTGTGGTGCTGAAATAGAAATTATAAGTACCAGAAACAATTTGGCAAATGCGTATCTTGTACCTTTTTTTTTTTTTTCATTTTTTACATGATTTTGTAACTCTATGATGTGAATACCCTTAGAACAATTTGGCGGTAGCTTAAATGAAGTTAATCCCGAAGAATATTAAAGTGGGGGAAAAAATGAAAGAATTGTTCATGAAGATCTGTTTGAATTTTTTAAAAAACATTCCATATGACATTACTATCCCTTCTTTTATATTCCAGGTTAATGATATATATATATATATATATATTTTTTTTTTTTTTTTTTTTTTAATTTTTTTTTTTTTTTAACATTCCTGTTATTCCCAAGTTTAACTGATCAGATTTTTGTGAATGAAGTATTGGGGTGCGAGATGAAGGGCCCCAGTGCATTACAACTGCCAGATTTTGTCGGATTCTAGCATTTATGTTTCAGTGTTGAATGGAATGCATTGTAAAGGTAATGCATGGATGCAAGAACTTGACAGTTACAGTATATCTTTTGTCAGGCCTCTGCCTGTGCTGTGGGCATAGAGGTGTTGCTTAGTCATAGTGGAGGGGAAAAAGGTGGTCACTGATGGCCTGTCATTTGGTTGTCGCCATGACAATAAGCTTTGTCTCTTATTCAGCATGCATTGTATGCAAGCTAGAGAATCCCAACTGGCAACAGTGACAATAAAGTTGTCCGTGGCAAAACCAGTTGCCAGAAAAACCAGCTTTCGTTTGGCGTTGTTTGCTCCAAAAGGCAGTTTCATGTGTTCATTCCTTTTAATTTGTTTCCTGAAAACTGTGTGTTTTTAAAAGGGGTGGCAATAGCAAGGTGCATTTTGTGTAGCCAACACCATTCAATTTTGAATGACTTACTGCAGAAGCTAACTGATGGCATATTTCTGATGTGTACATACATTACTAAAATCAGTTCATACGGTGTTGAATGAAATGCACAAAGATTTGTGCTCTCAGAAAACTAAACTGATCTTCGTTGGAAAAAGTTGTTTTTTTTTTCTCCCAATATTCATTTATTGATTTGGTATATGAATGAATGCATGAATTTCTCTGCAAAATATTTTAATTCATTTTATACTGTTTGTATTTTTAAAACACAAGATTTCTGTTTCAACCTTTGTGAGGAGTTATAGTTTTCTTGGTTTTGTTCTATTTGTAATTGGAATGAAGACAGCAGTCGTTTTATCTTACTGCCAAGTACCTTAGAAGGAAATTTTTAGTAAATATATATGTATGCTGTTTAAACTATGGCAATGCAAATGAAATTAATGAAATTCTAAGACTAATTTCAGTGTATAGGCTACTGTTAAAGGATAGTGTTCCTGCAACTCCTTCATAATGAACTTTTGGCTTTATGTGTGTTTGTGTGCGCGTGCATGCATGTACATTTGTGTGTGTGTGTGTGTGTGTGTGTGTGTGTGTGTGTGTGTGTGTGCATGCTTTCTCTTGGACTTTGTCCATGCAAATCAAATTCTGTGACTAATTTTTATGTACAGCCCACTTTTATATGACATGTGACACTTCTTCCATGTCCTTTTGACGTTATTGTTGTTTTTTTTTTCTTCCCATCATTCCTTGAAAAGAATATTCTAGGGTGCTGCTGTTGATTTTAGCTTTGTTGTCAGCAGCACATATTCATTTGGAATCTGGTGCTAATGCTTTTTTTTTTTTATGTCTTATTCCCATTTCCTGGGTGATGTACAGTGACACAAGAACGTAGAGACACTCTAGCAACTTTTCTTTCAGACTGAATGACATGGAATGAGCTTAAAGTGTGCAGCAACTTAATTCCCTTGAAGAACATGACTTCATCTTCGTCGGAGTGGGTTCTTTTCTACTCTCTGCCTCCCCTCCCCTCTTCTGCTTTCATGAATTCAGATTTGTGCATGCATTTACATTTTGTGTGTACTTGTAACTTTTTTCCTGTCAATATGTGTATAGACTGTCCCCATGTACACAGGTTTTTTTTTGCTTCGTTTTTTTTCTGCCAGACTGTCCATCTGCTTCTTTGTCAGTCTCTCCATACAAAATTCCTGTCTCCCACACACTTACAGCATGTACTCTTCTAAAACGATGAACACTTTTTTTTATATCCATCATAGGACTCCACCTCACCCACCCCTCTTCTCCACCTCCTTCATATTGTCCCCTTATCTCCCCTTGCTTTCATAGCTCCAAACCAAAGAATGTACATGATTTATGAAAACAAGTTTTTTTTTGCTGCTATGTTCATTAACATTGACCAGGAGTACATATTCAACATGTTAGGAGAAGAGCACACGTACTGTGTAGGCCTCCACTTTGGGGATTATTCGTTCTGTGTATGTTGAAGCGGAACACCATCAAACACCAGTGCAGGGTCTTCAGGGGGTAGGTGTCCACATGGCAATAAGATGCATGATGATCCCTGTTATTGCTACCACCGAGTTTGTGACAGGATGGACCCACATGTGGTTATGCTCATTTGGTTATGAGGACAAGAGAACACTGCCATTGAGGCAGCTTTCAGAAAACACAAACAAGCAAACAAAGGAAAGAACAAAGGAAAGTACAAAAAGTACATTCTTATATTTTAGCAACGCTTTCAACATTGTTGAGTGTTTTAAAAGTGTTTGTGGGGATCAATTATTGAATTTGTTGCATGAGTAAGTGGGTTTCTTTCAAAATTAGTTTGACTGGTGATGGTGATTATTTACAGATTATTTTTTGAAACAACTTTTTGTGTACCTTTAAATCAGGAAATAAACGAAAATGAAGAGCATTTCTTTTGAATTTGTGTGAAGAATGTTTTGGGTGATTAGATGAAAGTTTTTTTTTTTTTTTTCTGTCAGTGTTTCGTTTTGTTTGCAGATGTCATGTTTTCTTTGTGATCTTAGTTTACATACATACATTTATGTGTGCATGTGTGTGTGTGTGTGTGTGTGTGTGTGTGTGTGTGTGTGTGTGTGTGTGACACTCAGCAACCTCAGAAAGGTGGAGGAGAGATCTGAAGGACTTTCCCAGTCTCTCCCTCCTCCACTTCTTAGTACCTCCAGTTTGGGGATTATAAATTCATCTAATTTCTCCCAATCCTCATTTGCACTTGTGGCAAGTTGAGTTTCTGGTGTTCTGCATCAGCCTGTATGACGTTTTCTTGTCTGAATAATTAGCGTAGATGTTCTTGTCACTTTGGTTTGAACCATGGGTTTGGTTTTACTGGTGTGAGCTGGCGCAGAGCCCTGCTGTTTATTCTATGGATCCCATGCCGTTGTTCGTGGAGAACCAGTTCCCCTTGTTCATTACAGATCCATTGTGGAATCCAGTCGTAATTGGGTTGGTGCCTATGGATTAATTTTTCTCTCCCCCTTTCGATGAATCAAACCAGCATCTTTCGTTTTGGGTACGAGTGTAGGCTGGAGAAAGGACTTTGGTTGAGTCATGCCTTTGTTTGAAGAAACTCAACAGAGAGCTCCTTGTCTCGAGGCGTACCATTTTAGAATTCCCTATATTGTCATCAGATACCTGTTCTATGCCAGGAAATTTGATACATTCAAAGTTTACTTTTGTTGCTCCTCGACCAGATCCAGGTGGAACTCTTTTTTTTCAGCTGGCCATGGCCATGGCTTTCAGAGCTCTGGGCCTCTTCTTAGCACAAATCACGAGCTGTCTAAAGTTATAACCATTGTTAATGGCAGCTGTTACTTTTATCTTTTCTTTGCTTTCCTTTCTTTGTTTTTCTTTTTTGTTTTCCCTTTTTTTAAACAAAAAATCTATATTAATTTTTCACATTTTATGTAATTTTCTTGTGTACTCTATCGAGTTATGGATTAGGCTACCAACTCTGACACACAAAACAGTTCCGGTGGAAGGGACACAAATGTGTTTTTTTCCCTGCGTTTGTCCAAAATCGTTGCCCACCTTGAATCTCTCTCTCTCCCCCTCACCCCACCCCACCCCCACCCTTTACATTAACAACTAAGGTGTGATGCAGAAGAAAAAAACTCCGAACAAGCAACTGTCAACTCCCCCCCCCCCCCCCCCCCCCCCCCCCTTCCGCTCCTCCAGTTTTGGTGTGCTAAGTAAAGTCGGCGATGTATTTACGCATTAAATACAGCCTGAATCGAGATAGTGACTTTTCTTAGAAAAAAAAGAATACCTGAATTTCAAAATACATGACTCTAGGATTATCCTACCCAGGTCTGAACTCTTCCATTACCTGAATGGTATGAAACCTTTTTAATAAATCGCGCTCTGCATTGGGGAGGAAAAGGGAAGAAGTAGAAGAAGAATGGGAGTTGTCTTCTCTTTTTCCGTCGATAAAGGAGAACGTCCTGATGCTTGCAAAAGAAAATGTACGTCTGCTGCGTTGTAGGATATAACCTTCATGACTTGTAAGCTTGATACCGTATTTCAAGATTATGTTGTTAAAAAATGTTTCAACAACTAAATGACATTTGAATTTTTGTAACCAAAAGGAACAAAATAAACATTCTATTCCAGTGGACTATTATGGTTTGGGATCCCTGTTCCTGTGGAAATTACGTAATGATCGCGAAACATTTGGCGCCAAATTCTGTGTTGCTGACAAGTGTTCGGTTTGTGTGGTCAAAACGCAGCTCAAAGATGTCGCCTGTTAATCATCGTGGAGCTTTTATTGTGTTTTTGAAGGCTGTGATAAAAGTGGAAAGTCCACACAGTGTGGTTTGTTAGTTGATCGTCTTAACAAGAACGGCGTGCCAGCTCAGCTGATGAAATTTCCAGGTAGGAACTGGTATCGAATAATCACCTCTGTTTGCGTTGATTGCGATGATTAAAAAGGTGAAGGTCACGATGGAAACGAAAGGAAAAGTTGCAGGTTACCATTGAAGTATAGATCTGTATCCGACTTTAGGCACACTGGCCTCCTGAGCAAACATGACCTCCCTACCCTCCAGGAACGACGCGAGAGCCTGCGGCTGACCTTTTACAAGGTGGTTGAGGGGCTGGTGCCAGCAATCCCTCCTGAGCAGTTCCTTGTGCCTCTACAACCTGGTCGACGCATCCGCCGTCCACCGAAAAGAACAGACTTTGTAGTCAAAAACCCAGTGGAAAACTACACACGTAACGACGACAGGTGCTACACAGTTCCAAACTGCAGCACAGAGCAGTATATAGAGACAATCATTCTTCCCAAGAACTATCATTAAGTGGAACCAACTAGACAATAGCACTGTATACTCAGGTAGTACTGAGGCCTTCAAGCAGGCAGTGGCCAAAGCCCAACGCCACTAACTCTTCAGCTGCGCACCCCACCGGTTGCGTTGATGCCAGATTCCTGGATGCAGCAACGTACACGAATAGATACAGATACAGACACTGGCCAATGCGGCATGACTGGTCAGACTTGGTGCATACACTTGTATGACTGAGACTTGGATTAGACTGGATAAGAGTTAGGCCCCATTTTCTTTTTTTTTTTTTTCAAAACAAACTCAGAAAGGAAAAAGGAATTTTGTCTTTTTAAAGGGGGGGGGGGGGGGGGGGGGGGGGGGAAAAGAAAAGATAGAGAGAGAGAGAGAGCTATGACCTATTTACTTCTATTAGTTCTAATGAATAATGAAGTGTTTAATCATGTGTTAAAGCCATTTGTCATTGCGGTCGTTTTTATCCAACAAGTGTAGTGGTTGGTAAGATCTCTTGGAGGTTGGGAAGGCGAAGGGAGGGGGTGAAGGGAACTATCCTTTACATGGTTAGCTAGCTGTTGGTCATTCTTCTTGTGCCATCCGTGTCTGTTCATCCTCTTGGTAGGACACGACACCCCTGGTGGCATCTGTCTCAAGAGAGAATGGTGTTGCACCGTGGATCAGTCAGTTGTATGCACCCCTGTACACCCCTGTATTCAAGTCTCCCTCTTGGATAAAATGGCACGTGAGTTGGTCGTTGATAGACTCAGACGCTAGAAACACAGCCATGGCCATAACATGACTCCTATCAGTTTATGAATAAACTAGCTATGGTCTCTCTTCATGGGTTTATCCCTGATCAGATGTCCAAGCAAGGTGCTGACATTGATTGGTTTCCACATTTTCACAGATCTGTTTTAGTCCAATTTTGACGCTACTGTTTGTTAAGTGATTTAACAAAACAACAACAAAATGCTGATAAAATCGCCTGACAAACTGGCTTGACAAACTGGCTTGCAGCTAAGCTGCAAAACTTTCCTGGTCATTGCTTGTGACTGGAGATACTTCTCTGACCGTGCGGGTCTTCCAGTACCCACTCATTTTTGACAGGCTTTACTGTGAGTTTTTACTATGTTTATATCCATCTGCAGACCATGTGTATTACACAAACCCATACTTGTTAGACTCCTAAGAACTTTATACTTTAATTGACGGTGCTGGCTTACTATGATCCATACTCAGGTGCCTTTGTATCTGACTACTGATGTTTAAAGCGTGTGTGTGTTACTGTGTGTGTGTGTGTGTGAAATAAAAGTTCAGTGTAACTTGGCATGCATACACTGCAAGAGTTTAGTCTTGCTATAGTATAACGCACTTTTTTTTTCTTGTTTCCAACCTGGACTAGGCCAACATGGCCATAATTGTATTTTTACATGTCTGAGGTGTGGGTATTGAGTGCTTTTAATCAGATATTCCATGGTTTTTAAGTGTGTCATGAGTATATTATGACAGATACACCATGTTTTTTTTTTGTTTTTTTTTGCTCCTCAAATTCTGTCAATTGTGCAGTTTGGAGGGGTGTGAGTAGAGATTTTCTAATAACATTTTGTTGTTTCTGGTGGTTGTTCTCTCAATGCTTGGCAGCAAAACAGCCATTTAAAATCTGGCATATGGTCATTTGTTTACTGGTAGGTCAACAAACATCTCCACTGGGCAGGATGCTTGTTAGAAAGGGTGGGAGACGGAGAAAGGAAAGAGAAGTGTGACGTGACAGTTTTTAGATCATGATCAATGTCTGCCAATAAAGAGACTCCCTCCCCTTCTCCCCATCCCTCCCTAGCTTCCAGCCCACCCACTGTTCCCCTACTTTCCCCCTTCTGTCCCCCCCCCCCCCCCCTCCATTTCCTCCCTTTCTTACTATTCCTCCATAGTCTGCATCCTTCTCATTCTCTTTAATCTTGATCAAGGTGTGTGTGACTATGACTTGTGTGCAGACCGGACGACGTCGATCGGGGAGAGATGATCAACAAGTACCTGCAACAGTCATGTCAGGTGGAGGACCATGCCATTCATCTCCTATTTGCTGCCAACCGCTGGGAGGCCATGTGAGTTGGGGGGGGGGGGCACTTTGTGACATAGCCAACATTTTGCGTCTTGCTACTTGATATGAGGAAAGGAAGATTGAGAAGTACAGACACATAACATTTTGCTTAGGAAAGAAAAATCCCATGTACTTATTCTTGTATAGAAAAAAATTTTCCTTTTTTTTTTTTTTTTTTGCCTTAGGCAGAAACAGTCCTCAGACAACCTTTTGTGCCTCACATTCTAAAGTTCTTCAGTAAAAAAAAAAAAAAAAAAAAATGAAAAGGTAAAAAAAAAAAAGACATTTTTGTCAACCATTTTCCCTGAAGACTCCCTCATCCTTTTCTCCTAAGGATTTTTCTTTAGAGTATATATTTTGAAATTCTGATTAAAAAAAAAAAGATTGATTGATGAAATGTGATAAAGTTCTGGATTTGACTAAAAAAGCGTGACAATTATAGTGAAAATTGTACTCAGGGGGGAGTGCA
Organism: Conus betulinus; assembly: GCA_016801955.1. Classification (NCBI taxonomy): domain Eukaryota; kingdom Metazoa; phylum Mollusca; class Gastropoda; order Neogastropoda; family Conidae; genus Conus; species Conus betulinus. The sequence continues at coordinate 69,205 of JADBJO010005298.1, read as the reverse complement.
GGGCTGGAAACTACCATCCTTCTGATTGTCTGAGACATCTGTTGATCTAAACCTTCCGGGTAAACAAGAGGAAATGCGCCCTCCAATTGTGTTTCGGACAATCAATTTTTCAGTGATCATGTCAGTAAGTTTGAAAACCAGTAATCAAACCTTGCAGAGGCTAATGGGTCAAAAAAAAAAAGACGTTAAAATTGGACAGTAAAGTCAAATTACAGTGTGCTATTACCATAACGTTCAGCTAGTAATTGTTTTCAGTGGCTGATATTTTTGTTGGCATTTTGTCATCTGAAGTGGTAAAACACACATAATACCAGTAATCGTGAAGCTTGGTTTATGGTTAAATGTCAGAAAAAAAGGGGACTGGGCTGAGCGTGAGTGGAAACTGTACTTCCCGCGTACCCTTTTCTTTTGAATATCTCCACCACCCCTGCTCCCATTCCAGGTTTGTTCGGTTTTTTTCTTTGGTACAGGACCCCAGCAGAGTGAAGTCTCACTGAGATGAGGTGTGTTCAGCAAATAACGCAAGTTGGTAGAGTCTAAGGGCTGTGTTTGGTCAGCGTAGAAACGAGGGATCAAGTTTGTTTATTTGTGTGTCTTATGCGAACATCATGTATTCAGAGCATTCTGCTGTTGGCACATTCTTATGGACTGGATGTTACTGTTATTGAATGTCTCATGACTCAAGGACAAGTAGAAACATTGAGGCATAGGTGATTTAAAAAAAAAAAACTCTCAGCCCTAGACAACAGAAAGTTATCTGGCAATTTCTAACCCGGACATTTCTTTATATGAAAAGGTACATTTGTGTGCAGAAAACTATTGAAACTTAAAGGGAATGAATACCTAGATGTTTTTAAGGCTGGCTGTGGAAGTGACACACAGAATGATTACATTGACCTGTAATGTCACAGAAGAAAAAAGACATTGACCTGTAATGTCACAGAAGAAAAAGACATTGACCTGTAATGTCACAGAAGAAAAAGACATTGGGCATGTTTTGATTCTATTTTGCTTCAAGTCTTGCAAGTAAGGGACGTTAAAGGTCTTTTAGTTTCGATTCCTTGGTACGTATATGGGAGGGATGGCTTCATGGTGAAGCAGCTTAGGCCTTGCATTATAATCTAGCTTGTTTGGTTTTTTAACACAGAGCTATGTAGAAGCAAAATTTGCATTCCTTTCTGTGGCTTCTCTCCCTTGTGATGATTTCCTTGTTTTGGGGGTAGAATTTTTTACCTGATACATGCATTATATCTAATGTGATGTTGATCATTGCAAGTTATTAATTGTTGTGACTTGTTTGTTGAGGCATGTTGATTGTAATGTCTTCCTGATTGTTGTCTTATGTTGTGCAGGCCTAAGATGATAGAACTGCTGAATTCGGGAGTGACCTTGGTCGTTGATCGTTACTCTTTCTCTGGGGTGGCTTTCTCCTCTGCCAAGCCTGTGAGTAGGCGGTGCATGCAGCTTGTGCTTGGTTTTAATCTGTAGAATTTTTGTGTGGTTTATGGTTTTACTTTGAATCTTTGGAAGTGGAAGAGATTAAAAAGAAAATGGTTGGGGGTGGGGGGGGGGTTGGAGAGGGGGCTTGAATCTGACCTTAGAAAAAAAAGCAGCCATTCAAATGAATCTATTTGGAGCACACCAACTTGTCAGTGTATGACAGTGTCTCAAAGTTACTTTAGGTCTGTTATGTATTTGTGGTGTACAACCACCCTCCTGTCCCTTGCATAGTGTCATAAAATCATCCAGATTTATCAGCTTAGTATGGTGTGCGACCAGTCTCCTGCCCCAATCACATTGTCACAGTTATTGAGTTTGATCTAATTGTGGAGTGAGATCAACATAGTGCCCCATTCAGAGTGGCACAGAACTGTTCAGCTTTGTTATCAGATTGTGGTGTGTTACCAGCTTGGTGTCTCACCGACACCAGTTCTGTACATATACTGATGTTCTGGGAAAATTTTTTTAATCTTTGATGAGAAATCCTTGAAATAGGGTAAACTTCAAAGGATCAAGTGTACTGCAGTAACTGTTGATTTTCTGCCTCCAGTGAACATCATGCATGTTAAGATGCCCATCATCTTGAGTCATTTGTGCATGCTCAGGACCTAACTGTGGAGTGGTGCCGGCAGCCAGAGCGAGGGTTGCTGCGACCGGACGAGGTGCTCTATCTGAGCGTCAGCCCCCAGGTGGCAGCAGAGCGGGGCGACTTTGGCACGGAAAGATACGAGAAACATGACTTCCAGGCTGTCGTAGCTGAGCGATTCCAGGAACTGAAAGACAACTCGTGGACTGTGAGTATGTCTGAGCGTAGTGTTAGGTGATGTGCAGGTGTGACATTTAACTTGCTGAAGGGCTAATGGCAAAGTGGAATAAACATTCTTGGAGAGTTGGGATAAAGACCTATCAAAGTTTCACGGACACCACGGTATGGTAACTTGTTTCCTCTGTCGGCACGGCTCCCAAGCCCTGGTTGGGCACTTAAGAACATATATGTGTGTCTGTCTTTGGGGGATCAGAGGTCGGGTGTCAAAACTCGATTCAAATCAAGCAGATCCACCCCATAAACTGTGAATAAATTATTTGTAAAAGATTGTGGTAAGGCTGTTTCTTTCTTATATTGTAAAAGATTGTGGTAAGGCTGTTTCTTTCTTATATCATATGCTGCTTTGTGTGAATGATTTGATGAGTTTCTGTTTAGCTTAGTTTTTATATATGTTTTTTTTTTTTCTGTGGAAATGAAGTATTGTCGCAGTAAGTAAATGTTAAATGACATCTTAGTGGTCAGTCTCAGCACATTCCTCAGTGAATACAAAAGCCATAGCTAAAATGCTGCAGAAAATATGTTTTACTATGACGCGGTGAAGTCTTGGTTTGCATTTGATTACAATGTGGCTATGCAACCTGACAGACAAAGACGTGATGCGATGTATAGGCTTGTTTAACCCACTGTTTATCAAGGAACTGTGCATCACAGGATAATTCAAACACAAGGAAGATTTAGCACGTGATAGAGGAAAAACATTTTCTGTAACTGTTTCCGTTCAATGCACTGATCCAGAGCTGTCATAGTGTGAGTAAAACAGCCCTGATCATCCGGCTGAATGGTCAACACGTGCCAGGCAGGGGAGGTTACACAGCCGGGCAGGGGAGGTTACACAGCCAGGCAGGGGAGGTTACACAGCCAGGCAGGGAGGGCAGGGGAGGTTACACAGCCAGGCAGGGGAGGTTACACAGCCAGGCAGGGGAGGTTACACAGTCGCTGTGTCAGGGCTGAGAGGGGGTTGAAATGGACTGCAAAAACGTCCATTTTTATGTCACATGCTAGTATGATGCAGACACGGAAAGTCTGTACCATCGAGCGGAGAGTGGTGTTTTTGATTTTTTCTTTTGTTTTTTTTTGTTTTGTTATCTCATGATCTGTAAACTCCTCTTAACTACCGTAATTTTTTGTTGCTGGTCAAAGTGTTGCGAAACAACCATTCCTTTTTTTTTTTTTTTTTTTTTTTATTGAACTCTTGCTGAACTCATGACAATGTGGGGGAAAATTATTCAGGTTCAAACCCTTACAAATATTTTAATAAAATGCACTAGTCGATATAGGGTGTCATGCATGTGCTGTTGTTGTTGAGAGATGCCAATTGTCCCAAAGTCATGAGTTTGTTATTACTAGTTACAGTATGTTTCCATGTTGCTTTGATACAACAGTTGCGTGGTGACAGCCCTGATATGGCCCTTTGTGGTCAGCTGGGCTATAAGCAACATTACCTTACCTTACCTTGCTGCAAGAAGTTCATTTTCAGCTGGATACAGTTACCTGCATGATTTCTGGTTGTAAGCTGCTTTTTTTTTTTTTTTTTTTTTTTTTGCTGTCCCAACTTCTGCGCCACCTCAGAGGCAGTGCACCCATGCCGCTCATTCCGACACCCCGTCCACAGCCCGGCTGGTCCCGCCGCAACCCCGGCACCGGCAATCCACAGGGGGCAGTCAATGTCAAGTCGTCAAGAGGCAACCCACCGGAGGAGACACTGCACTGCTGCCGAGTCACTTCGGGGGTGTTCAGTGGCGCCTGTTCTGACCTGACATACGCAGGACACCACCTACTAAGCCCCCTACTGACGACAATAATTGCTTAGTCGCGGAGCCGGCGTGAGTGAGCTCTCCCTCCGGAGGGCGCCACCACGTCTGTCCAACGACAGCCACCATGGACTTGCCGATATCGGTGACCCCGACGGAACCACACCAAGGCCACAGACGTGGAGAGGACATCGAAATTGAGGTCACCATGAGAGCAGGGCATGAAGGGCCACAGAATCTGAGACATTTTTTTTAATGCTGATCGATGAGAGTGAGGATGATTAAGATGATGCTACGGATTTCCATTTCGGTCTGAGACTACATGACAGCGCTGTACTCTACGCTTCCTTTCATAATATATCCCGGCGTCAACCAGGCCCGAGAGATACAGACACCTGCAGTGTTGGTCGGGAAATTTGAGCAACACTCTCAGAAACGCATCCATTAAGTGGATGAAACTGAACTGTGTGGTCCCAGTCTTCCCAATTGAGTCCGCAGCAAACTCAACTCTGGGTGGGAGCTGGTCGGGCAGAAAAACCCACATGACTTTGATGGGATTCGAACCCATGACCTCCCAGCCAGGAGTCCGTGACGCTAATCACTTCGCCACGGCGGCTGGTTGGTTGTAAGCTGCTTGGTAGTATCTTGACATGTATGGCTTGGGGTGGCGAGACCTGTTAGTCTCAGGTGAAGGAACTGAGCCCCAGTCCTGCCGTGTACGCATTTTCACTGAACCTGAGTTGAGCGGGAGAATAGCTGATTCATTAACCCCAAGCAGGGAACAGTGTGACTTTATGTTCTTCGTCAAGAAATCTCTGACTTCTGCTGAACTGTAACATTGATGGCGATGGAGGAGTTCCAAATGGTCAAAGTGACATAGCCATTAATAGATTTAGCGGCAACTAGAGGAAGCAGCAGCAGGAACAGAAAGTTTGGCCAAGTTACAGGAGAAACTATGCATACGTTGTGTCCATTATGGAGAACATGCATGCACATTATGTTGATAACAAAGTTTGATTTTGTTTCAAATAAATGATATATGAATGCTGATACAGAGATGCCTACCATCATGGGTGGTCCGTATGCGTCCCGAAAAATCAGGAAATCGGTTACTGTGTTCGGGAAATACGATTTGGCATTGACCGTCCCAAGAAACAGAAAATGACCGAGTAGTGAAGGAAAAGAATCCGCCCAGATTCACTTGAGAGATGACCCCTAGCAAATCACCCAGTCAGGGGTAGAAATCGATGTGAACTGCTGATTACTTGCGCAAAGTAAACTCGGTCTCATCTGGTTTTTTTTTTTTTTTTTTTTTTTTTTTTTTTTTTTTTTTTTTTTTTTTTTGGCGTTGGAAAGGACCATGGACGAAGATTTGCTCTTTCTCCCCAAGGAAGAAAACTGCTGTGATACGATGGCAAACATTCAGGAATGATTATAGGGACAAGTGGCCGTTCATCAAGCCAGGAAAGAAGGGCAGGTGGAATGTGTATTTGTGACATTTGTGCCTGCGACTACTCGATCAAACATGGCAGGAGAATAACAACATGGTGGAATGTTGAGGCTGACGAGCATGTTTATATTGCATGTCGTGAGTGAAAACGCACTGACAGGATTTTTTTTTTTTTTTTTTTGGTAATGTCCTGGAAAATGATGCTGTGTCTCTGATTTTGAAGATTTTTGTCCTTGAAAATTGAAAAGTGGGGTAGGCATCTCTGCTGATTTGACTGAGTGACTTGGTGGTCTGAACAAAGTCAAAATGTTTTTTGAAAATTTTCCAAATTGTTCATTGTAACAGTTGAGGGGGGTGGGCATCTCTGGATGTCTGTTAATGAGTACTGTGGTCACTCATGGGGTTTCTGAAAATGCAGAATGGATCAGCAAGACCATGCAACTCCCTAAATCTCATGGTCAACTCATATCCTGTAACTGAGGTTTGAAGCAAGGGTGATCACCCTTGTGCAGCTTTCACTGCTTTTGTGAATTGGTGTTAGTGACTCGGCAGTGCCAGGGCCACTTTCTTGTCCAAAAAGGAAAAAAAAAAAAAATAACAGAACCTTTTCGCCGTCATTTGTAGTCAAATTTGATACGAGCTAAAAAATATTAGTTTAAAAAAACTCGCAGGATTCAGACAGGACATTGCAAAAGACGACCACTTTTTGTGTAGTAGCCACTTTCAAATGCTGGGTCTTAATGCTGAAACGCTCCCAAGTAGCCTGTAGAACGAAATGTTGGGCTGTTCGTAATCGTTGCTGTTTGTTAATTGGTCATGCTGGGTTCAGTGGAATCAGGTGTGAAAGGATACAAATGGTATTGTCACTCCTGATATATCCTGTGCACTGGCTGCTTTTAATTGTAATGGCTGGAAAGAAAATCATATTTAAAAGAAAACCTTGCAGTGTCAGTGTTATATGACCTTCAGTTTTTTTTTTGTCCTTGATAGAAAACAGTTATGCAGCAGTTTTGTCCAACTTGTCTTAGATACAGAGCACCTCAGAAACCCAGGAGAAAAAAAAGATAGTTTTTAACATTGTTGATTTTCAGTTGTCTCTCTTGTCACTCAGGAGATCAATGCGGACAAGTCGGTGGAGGACCTGTCCAGTGAGATCTTCGGACACGCCATGAACATCGTCAACAGAGTGCGGACTTCCCCTCTTCAGCGTCTCTGGGTTTGAGGATGCTGTCCCTTGACTTGGTTTGCTTTTCTTTCATGGGTTGTTTAGCCTCTCGCTCGTAGTCTCGTTCGGGTGTTGGTTTTGTTCGTTTTTCTGTTTTTTTTTTTTTTTTTTTTTTATGCATCTCTGGTTCAATTTTACACTGAAAAACATCAGTGGTGGAGATCACAATTGTTGTTTTCAGATTTGAGTTGTCTTCTGTGCTGTCCGCTTTTTATTTCATTTTGTGTGTTGTGTACCTAAACCATCCTTCAGTTTTTCCCTGATTCATTGATGATGAACGTTGTACAATGATTGCGATCATTCGGACATTGGAATGAATAGTGGAAGAATGGAACCAGTGTGTGAATTTTGAGATTTCCTGTGGAAATACATGATCACGTTGTTAATTATGATACGGATAAGAATGGAAATGTAGGAGTTAAGTCGGCAGAGAGCTGGAACTGGAAGAATGAAGCGGATCAGACATGTATGCCATGGAAAAGGGGGACAGAAAGGTGGACCTTACTGAATGGTGTCCAGTTCAGAAACCAATGGAGTTGTGTTCTCGCTTTTTCACTTTACAGACAAACTTGGCAGCAGAGTTCTTTATCCATTGAAGTGTATCAGAATGTGTAGGGCAGCCAGCAAGGGGTGAATTACAGTACTCCAGTTCTGACTGTACGAATTCGTGAACCAGAGTCTTTGTGGCCTTCCGTGTCAGGTATTTGCTTACAGAGGTAATGTAACGGAGTCCTGTGAGAGCAGAAGGACGAAGGCATGCGACACGTTTATCCAGAGACAAATCATCAGATATCAGAAAGCCAAAGTTTCAAGTTGAAGAAGTTAGAAGGTACCTGCCCTCGTGGACGTGGGAAATTGCGTGAGAACGAGATTTTATTTGAACCTCGTTACCAAGGACATGACATTGTGCAGAACATTGGCCACAAAAAAACGTTGTGACCATGTGGACTTTGTCAGATAATCTGTGCAGTTTGCTGGAAATAACATTTTTTATCTGCGTAAAATGTAAGGTGTAAAATGATATTACTACTACTGCTAGATTAAATCTGCACAATTTGCTGGAAATAACATTACCATCTGGCAATAATCTGTGCTTAATTTCTTTCAACACAATGTAGCATTCCAGTGTATCGTTGAAGGCTAGGGATGGCTTAGTTTCCAGTGGGATTGCTCATCAAAGAGGATGAAAATAGTGCTAGTGTGAAAGACATTATGTGTGAGCATTTTCAGGCCTGTGAGGAGGGAATCGTTCAGGGGGTGGTTGACCGAGGTTCTAGTGGATGATTTTTTGTTTAAAAAGGGATTTCATTGACACGTGAGAGTCTGGTTTTCCCCATGGAATGATTGCTTTTGTTTGCGCTGGAAGTGTTCTCTCATTTAGCAACCAGAGGGGGCTTCCAAGAATGCTAGGGAAGTCAGTTTCATGCCAGTAATGAAATTCGGTTTTTTTTTTTTCTCCCAAGAAATGAAAGTGATTTCTGGTGCAATTCAGTTTTTTTGTTGTTGTTGACACTGCTGTACAAGAAAATGCTGATGATGTACATAGGAACCAAGTCCATGATGAAGAATGTTTGCAATACAGTAGACATCTTTGCTCCCAGACTTTTGATTTCTTGCTTTTTTTTTTTTTTTTTGAAAATTGTCTGCAGTTTGTTAACTCCAGCGAGGTAATTTCTGATCTCCAGTTCTGAAACCCATGTCCTGTGTTTTTTCCCAACTGTTCTCTACTTGGTCAGCAGAAAATCTGTGAAACAAACTATTGGCTTAATGTCCTGAACTGTGTATCGGTCCAACGACAGGAATGATTTCTACGAAGAAAAAAAAATGGGAATTACACATCCAGGGGCTCCCCAAGTGTGTCCTGTATGCCCATGGGCTTGTATAAGAAAAAAGGAAACAAAATGGTCTGCTAATGCGTTGTTGTGGTAACTATTTTGGTTACCAATATCATTATTGCTTCCTTTCATTTTGGTAGGCAGCAGTTCATTCCTTTTGGTCATTGCGATGACTAGGACAGATGCTGTAGAGTGAGAAAGACATTTGATGACCTCTGACCCTTCTGTTCTCCTCAGCCTCTTTTCCAGATTCCATCCCTGGGTGAACAGTCTCAGATTTCTCGCTGCAGATTTTGTTGTGATGAAAAGTCACAGGGCCTGAGATTTAAAGCCAAGTTTGGTTACGATTTGAAGGCGTTTTATCATTATCGGTGGGCGAGTTTGGTCATGATTGAAAGTCGAGTTCGTCATGAGTAGAAGTTTTGTTTTCTTGTGATAGACAGTCCAGATGCCATGTGATTGTAAGTCGGTTTTACTGGGCTCCTCTAGTTGTCTGTCCGAGTGTGAAATATAATTGGCCATGAAATCTCACAGAGGAAATAGGCTGACTTTGACAGATCAGTAAAACCCCTGGCCTGAAGTTGATTTCAATGCACCTTTCTTTACAGCAGTCTCAAAAGACTGCTCACAGCTGTTTCTAGAAAAGAAACAAAAGTATGTGATGGAAGAATATAAGGGCCTAAGAAAGGGAAAAGGGGGCTGGAATAGCTCAGTGGTAGAGTGCCACGGACTCATTATCTTGGTGATCCTGGTGTTGCGGGTTCGAATATCTGCCAGGCCGTTTCGGCAGGGATATTTTTCCCTCGGAGTTAACATTGGTTGTGACTCCATTGCCCATACAGTCATTTGAATGAGACTATAAACCGAGGTTCTGTGTGTGAACGCATGCGTAACATCTTGCACACATAAAATCCCTTCACCAACTTTTGGAACAGGCCAGCCAGTTTGGCCGTTGGTATGGATGACATGTTACACATAGCATGCACCCTGTGCGAGAAATGTAAAGAATGGAGGAAGTAAGGAAATTGAGTGAATATCGAATGATATTGGCTGGATGACACAGGGAAACGACTGAATGAAGTGCCAGCTAGCAGTTCTTCAGTCAGCACTACCCAGGTAGGCAGCCGGTTGTGTAAACGAGTGTGGATTGTAAAGCCCTTAGAGGTTGGTTTCTAGCTGAGGATGGGCATTATATAAGAATTCATAATGATAATAATAAAAAAGTGAACAAAGAAATGACATGAAGTATTTTGCCAAAAGAAAGGTCAACTTTTACCATTGCGTAGTCAGACCCTGCTGTGTCCCTGTCCTGATTTTAACACATTTTGGTGTGGTGATTTTGCGCTACAAGTAGCCTCTAGAAAGAATCGGACCCACCACCCCAGCAGACTGAATCAGAGCCAGACCAACTACTGAAATTAGGAACTTGAGTAAGACGGGGGAGTGGTGGGAGGGGGAAGAGAGGAGTGAATGCTTGAATGAACAAGTTGATGCCAGAGTACATGAAAATAACTATACGCACATCCTTTTGAATTGATTCCATGTTCACTTGCTAGATCCTGCCTTTCAGAAGAAAATCCTTTAAATCGTGTCTTAACATTTTGCATTTTAATCATTATGAAGCAGAAAGACCAGGTTTAGGGCTGGAGAACTGGTTCTTTGATTTGCCCTGTACTATGATTTTGCAATGAACAATGTGCGGGGAAGCTTTGTGTTTCACAAATTGACTGATTTAAGTCTCTGCTGTATTGATGTGGCCATTAATGTTGCATCATGTAAGTTCTCTTTTAATTCATGCACTTATATCTGACAGAACATGTTTTTAAACTTGCTCGGTGATTGATAGATTAAATTATTACCTGTAAAAGATCTTTCCAGTCTCCTGCAATGTTCCTCAGTTGTAAGCAAGACCGTATGTATGTGTGTAATAAAATGTGTCCTTTTATGATCTCTGGGTGTGCTTCTTTTCCACACACACACACACACACACACACACGCAGTAGTGCTTGCGAGTTAGGCACCTAGACCATACAGCCATGGGGTTTTTTTCAGTAGTAATTTGGCAGTTTTTTTTTTTTTTTTTTTAAATCTGATCGATGAGAATGAGGATGTTTTTTTTTCAGTAGCCTGACTTTTCAATATATATATGTGTAACTGCAAGTGTAATTGAGCAACAAGCTACAGCAAATCTCATGTGACTCATCGCCCAGGGAAGCACAGTGCTTAGTGATGCAAGATAGTACTTGAAGCCTACTAGTGCTCACTGGCCAATCTGATTCACTTGGCAGCTGCATGTGTTTGAAGCCGATATCATAGTCCAATTCACTTGTCGACGTCTCTGAAAGTTCTCAGAATCTCTTACTGTTTGTGGACATTTCAGGTCATTAACGGGCAACTGGAACTGTGAACTAAATTTGCCTTTCCGATGCTATTTTTAGGGTCTGCAGGTGAATGTTCAGTCGCTGACATCACAGACATTCCCTCACCTGTCGTAGGCTCTCTCACACACACACCACACCCAGATTTCTTTCCATTTTATTTATTCCATCCCAAGGTCAATGTCATGGATAAAGGTGTGCTACAGAAGAGTAACAGAGCCACACAGGATTCAGTGACAGGCACTGAGTATGGAAGACGGAATAAAAGATACTGTTGTTCACCAGTATACATGTATATAGCCTGTATAAAAATCGGAACATACTTTGCTTTGCAAGAACATACTTTGCTTTGCAAGAAGACATTGAGTGGCATACTGATGCCAACAATGCAAGTTACAACTCTCCTCCTACCACTGGCGGTAGCTACCGCTGATGACGTTTCCTATACCTGACAGCCAAAAGCGGTAGCTACTGGCGAAAAGCACACGGCATACACTAAGCTAATTTTAAAGCTGATGTCAATTCCCCTGGACAGCGTAGAACTAAACTTGAACTAAACATGGCTGCTTTCCTTTGTCTGCAATTTCAAGTGGCAAAACATAAATTCAGTGGAAATTTTTTTCATTTTCTGAGCAGTTTCCATGATGGAGTAAGTGAAGCGTTTCTAGCTTAACTCTTTGGTGACTTAGGGAGTGATGATGAGTATTTTGAAGAATTTGCACATGCAGAATGTCTAGAGGTGACAAAGAGAATGCTGAAAGAAAAACATGTGGCTGAACCGATTGATTCCGATTCCAATTCCAATTTGGAAGAAGAAAAGGATGATGAAGTGATAGGTGGCCTGAAAGTTTTATGTTACCCAACAAGTGCCACCATCTACAACAGCAACAATATTACCACCAAAAACACAACATTATACACTTGAAATTAATGTCTGAACAATTTACATCATTTCAGCATAATTTCACCAAATCTTATGGCAATTCTGTTAGAATTTTATTTGTAACATAGGTGATAATATTCCGAGTCGGTAAAAAAAAACACTTGGTTCCCATGTGTAGAGAGAGTACTAAAATACTTGGCTTGAGAAGAGTTAAACTGCTTGCTGAGCCAAGTCTGATAATCCTGTTTGTGTACTATTGGTCCTTCATTCAGGAATCCAGTGTACCAAAGGCAGCAGTTTGTTAGAACCCACTTTTATGAATCTCTTCTGGTGAGATTGAGGACTTTCTCTCCTGTACAAGGTCTTTTCACAAACACTTGAAGTCAAAGTGCATCCCGAGGCGATCTCCCCGAGATACACAGTACAGGAATAAAGATCAGACATGCACCAAAGACTTGATGAGCAAGTTATGGTAGTTCTTGCACAATACTGGAAAAGATTGTTTTAAACAAAAATGTGACAAGTTTGAAAATGCTAAAAATGTCACCAAATTCAAAAATTAACTTAGTGCAGTTAAAATACTCCCATGTTTCTACCTTTAAAGACGATGACTTTTCTACTTCTTTTCCTCCTTATTTCTCTATTTTTTAAACAGTGCCTAGTATTGCAAGTGTCACAACTCTTGAACCCCCTACCACACTTGCTTCAATAATGCTTGTTAGGACAGCAATGCAATAAAGAAAAGACGTGGGATGGGATGTCACATGGGTGACAGAGTGCTGGAACCTCTATCCCCCCCCCCCCTCCATCCTCCTATCCCATCCTCATCGAACTCAACATATACAACACACATTGCTGACAACCAGGAGGGAAACAAACAAGTACACATGACAACCAGGATGTCGGCCAAGAACCAAAACAACAAAACATGACAACCAGGATGTCGGCCAAGAACAACAAAACATGACAACCAGTAAACATGACAACCAGGATTTTGGCCAAGAACAACAGTCTTGTTGCGAACAACCCAGGTCTTGACCCCCTTTTTCCTCCATAAATTATGTGAAGCATGATTGTGATCACGATGACATTGGCAACATGGACCACATTGGCGCTAAGTCAAATCCCAACACCATCTTCCACCATAATCGTTGAACATGATTGTAAACATGGTTATGGAAAAAACGAGCACATACTGGTATCTAAGCAAGTCCCGCGATTGTCTCCCCCGCCCTCTCCCTCGGGCATGTTTCAAGTATCAACTTAGCGGTGTGAAACAAGTCTCACGATTGTCTCCCTTTTTCTCCAGCAAGCTATGTGCAAGTATTGTCTCAGGGTTCAAAATTTTCTCAACATTTCAAGAAATACACATGGAATATAATTTCTTCGAAAGACAGACCGTCTCCACTGAATTACTGCTGAGCCAACCACAAAGAACACTTCCACATGTAAGCCCAGTCAAGGAAAAGAACAAAAAAAAAAAAACAAAAAACCGCCAAACATATTTGAATCTTTCATGATCTCCAACTCACAGGACTGACACATTCAAAATTCTGTGCCATTTCCTTGCCATTTTGACACATTTCTATGACCACAAATCGGCTATTTTGAACACAAAATGCATTTTTACAATTATCAGGATGGGCATTTCAGTAACGCTTGCACACACAATACATACGTGTTTCTTTAACGTAATGATTTCATGATCTGCCAGTACAGAAAAAAATTTGCATGACCAGTACAGGCCCTGCTGATAAAACAAAAGACTTCTGAGGGTGCCAGGTATTCTCTCGATTGTTCACCCTCAGATCGACAAAAAATGAAGACATTGGTGCAAGAAATTACCAAGAACAACTAAGTAAAAAAATCAGACATATATATATATATTTATACATACACGCACACAATAGAACGGAGCAGGTCATCGATAATACAGAGACATATGTGTACTATGAATGAAATCCTTAGAACCATTTATAATGCTCTGACGAACATTCACTCTTTCAGTTATTTACAATTCACAACACCGACTTTAAAGTTCATAGCCATGAGGCATATGAGACTAGGCCTTGGTGATTGTGCCCGCCATTATGCTCCACTATCACAGACATGAGGAAAAAGAAAACCTGTCTACAACATCATGATTAAAAACAAAAAGTGGATTCGCAAAAGGTCTGTTCATCGCATGCAAAATCACACTGACATCGGTCACCAAACTAACCACTAACACCAGTAAGTGCACAGGTGGCACAGGACAACACGGATTCCCCTGAATAACCAGAGAGTCTTGGGCAGATGGTTCAATTCTGGTCAGGGAGCTTTTTACTTATGCCACCCTTCCACTAGACCGTTCACGGAGGTCAGACAGCCAGTCTTTTGAAACAAGACAATTATGAAGAACTACGTTTGCATGGGCAACATGCTCATTGCACATGTAAAAGAACACTGGGCAACAAGGATGCTGTCCTTTTCAAAACTATGTTGGAAATTGAACTTGGACATGTGAACAAGGACTACATACAGAGAAAAAAAAAAAAAAAAAAGCACGGGGTGAGCTACTTTAAAAAATATGCTCACAATGGAAGGGAGATTGGTTACCTTGAAAGAGAGAGGGAAAGTACATTACGGTAGCACAGAGAGGCTGGAGTAGTCCCCCCCTCTAATTCTTTTGGACTGAAGCTACCAAATTGTTACAGGCACGTCCATGTCACGCACAAGAAAGGCACAAGTATATAAGTATTCATTATCATCATCATTATCAAGTACTTACACAAAATTAACTGTAGAAGGAAAATTGCTTTTTAGAACAGACATTAATGAATGTTTCACACAGGCAAAAAAAAACTCTGAACGATAGTACCTTGCGGAATGTTTATGTAGCCCTCTCTCTAATTTAAAACATACGCGCCACTTTTGGACTATTCTGAAAGGCAGTAATAATGTATCACTTCTTTCTTTGCTCAACCACTTTTTTTTTTCTCTAAATGATGCATGCAAATGGCAATAAATATCTGAAAAATACTCCTACAACACAGTAAATACCATCTAAAAGACATTCATATAAACACCATCTAAAAGACATTCATATAAAACGAGCAATACTCCCATTACATGTTTGTACTGGCTGTTCTTCATGGCACCATCCAATCCCTATACTGACAGCACTGACGTGAGGCCTGTTTCAATATGAGCTCTAGCAGCCTGACTGACTAGTTGGCTCATTCAGGCTGTCATCGTGAAGAAAGAAAAAATCAAGTACTGCGAAAACAAACGAACGTAAAAATGGCCATTTATGCAAACAAAACACGGCAGAAAGTGGACAGCCAGTGCCCCCTCTAGACAGTGGTCACAGTTTTACTATCAAGCTGCAGATTACAACAGAAGAAAGTCATGTTATATAAGCCATCACAAGGAAAAAAAAAAAAAAAAAGATAAAAAAAGGGATAAAAGACTTTCTGGACTAAAGAGAGGTAATGTGTTACAGAGAAACGCGCGCGGTCTTGAACTTGAAATAATGTGGTCTTAATTTAAAGTTAACTTTTGGTCTCTCCGCACTTTCGATTGATCCAGAGTCAGAAAAATTACTTAAAGAGATGAGTGATTCTAGCTCTAACTTGCTGAGGTGTTTTTCTCTGGATGTCTTTAAAATGTTCAACTCCACACACTTTCCAGCCAGTGCCTGGCTGAGGTGTTCTCTGGATGACTTTAACATGTTCAACTCCACACACTTTCCAGCCAGTGCCTGCTGTGAGGAAAAGCTGGAACAAGCAAGGAAAAAAAAAAAAAGACCAAATGACAACTGCACAAAACATAAGGAACTACAATGAAAATGAGGTAAATAAACTATCCCTACTACTTTTCTTCTGCACAAAATTGTCACAATTTCTAGCGATAAGCCTTCTTCCTTTTGGCTATAAGTCTTTGGGTTATTGTTTTCAAACCGTATTTTGATTCTTGTTGTTGTTCTGTTTACATTAAAAACAAATACAAAATTGAAGCAAGAGCACACGATAAACGTAGCAAAATAAAATACAACACAAGTCTGCATACCGACCAGTCTCATATCACAGCCTAGAGCGTTACCATCTATCTATGGAAGATTCACACATACTGCATGTCACATTTTAACATAAATGAGTATGGGTTCAAGGGATTCCCTTCCATCTGCCGTTAACAGTAATCATCACAGTAGCAATTCATGATTAGTCTGCAGCAGCTTGTCGTAAGACTGGGAGGGGGTCAGACAGTAAAATGTTAAGTCAGTTACAAAAGGTCAACCATTCACCCATACCGCACCTCGAAGTGGGTACGATGAGGATAAATCATGGGGAGATTCACGTGAGCATGGAAAATACAGTCGTCATAATCACAGGAACCAGACGATGACATCACAGGCTGTTATGGGACTTTCATGGACAGAACGACAACGAAAATCTCTTCACCCTTCTGATGCCGGCTGTGGAACCTCACAACCTCAGGTTTAGACCTCATCCCTGAAAAGGGATGTGTGGCCCTACTGCTGGAATTGATCGAAAAAAAAAAATGGTCACTTTCAGAATAAATCTCAACGATGGTAAAGATCAGTTCAAGCAAAGAGAAAAACCACAAAAAACATAGTTCATAAATAACTGAAAAAAAAAAAAAAAACCAACAAAACCCCAAAGACACTGATGGATGACAGAAGAGCTTGTAAAAACATCAGCAGAACACCTCTCCCTTTTCCCCTCCCCCCACACGACAGCATCCTAAACACCTGACTGATCCCTCAGCACCCAAACCCAGCTAGCTTCCAGAACTGTTGGCCGCCACACTGCTCAGCCAGCTCCCACTACTAGTCACTGTGCTGGTGAGCAGCAACGAGCTAACGTTTAAAGGCACGGGCTCCAACGTCAGGGGTGGATGATGTCTCTGACGGTGTTGTAGATGTCCATGACAACGGCCCGCATTGAAAAAGAGGGGCAGGTCCAAACCCAGAGGGCGCAGCCACCGGGCCACGGGGACGGGGGGCCATGGGGGCGGACGTTCTCCTCCGACTGGCCATGATCATGAGAAAGACAAGACCCCGGCCTGTCCGTTCAACGTCAGGGAGGCAAACTTCTCCAGGATCTCCACAAAACCCTGCGCAGCAAAGGAAACATGGACAACAACGATTATTACCTCCCA
The DNA here is from genome assembly GCA_016801955.1 of Conus betulinus. Taxonomy (NCBI): domain Eukaryota; kingdom Metazoa; phylum Mollusca; class Gastropoda; order Neogastropoda; family Conidae; genus Conus; species Conus betulinus. Next base: position 52,194 of record JADBJO010005298.1, on the reverse strand, counting down.
TTGACCCTAGCCCCCCTACCACCTCCCCTCTCCCTTTATACACTTGACCTTGGACCCACAACCCTCACACCCTTCCCTTCATCTCTCCTCCTCATCCCATGCACCTGGCCTTTTGTCCCACTTCCTAAACATGCATGCATAACACACACACACATATATTTATATGTTGATGCATGCACACTAACACAAACATGCATACACTTACACACACAAGCACACACACACATATACACACACTCACACACAAACACACATACACCCAAATCACTCACCTGAGGGTCAGACATGGCGACTGTGAAGACAAGAAGAAAGGCTGCTAACGATAGCAACATTGAGAACACCCTGAAAACATCACCCATAGCAACACTTAGAACACCCTGAAAACATCACCCATAGCAACACTTAGAACCCTTGAAAACATCACCCATAGCAACACTTAGAACACCCTGAAAACATCACCCTAGCAACACTTAGAACACCCTGAAAACATCACCCATAGCAACACTTAGAACACCTTGAAAACATCACCCATAGCAACACTTAGAACACCCTGAAAACATCACCATAACACACACTTAGAACACCCTGAAAACATCACCCATAGCAACACTTAGAATACCTTGAAAACATCACCCATAGCAACACTAGAAAACCCTGAAAACATCACCCATAGCAACACTTAGAACACCTTGAAAACATCACCCATAGCAACACTTAGAAAACCCTGAAAACATACCCATAGCAACACTTAGAACACCCTGAAAACATCACCCATAGCAACACTTAGAACACCTTGAAAACATCACCCATAGCAACACTTAGAAAACCCTGAAAACATCACCCATAGCAACACTTAGAACACCCTGAAAACATCACCCATAGCAACGCTGAGAACACCCTGAAAACATCACCTATACCAACATTAAGAACATCCTGAAACGTAACACATGGCAACATTGAGAACACCGTGAAAACAAAACACATATCAACACTGAAAACTCTGAAAAAGTCATTCATACCAACACTTAAACCACCCTGAAAACATCATACATGGCAACATTTAAAATAACTTGAAAACACACATAGCAACACTAAGAACACCCTGAAAACATCACCTATAGCAACACTAAGAACACCCTGAAAACATCACCCACAGCAACAACTAAGTAATAACACCCTGAAAACATCACTCGGAGCAAAAATCAAAACACGCTGAAAATATCTTCCACAGCAACACAGAACACCCTGAAAATATCATGCATGGCAACACTAAAAAGACCCTGAAAACATTCTCATAACAATGCTGAGAACATTCCCAAAACATCACCCACAACAAAAATGAGAACAACCTGAAGACTATAGCAACACTAAAAACACCCACAGCAATACTGAGAAGACCTTGTAAACATCAACCATAGCACCACTGATAACGGCCTTAAATCAAAACAGAACACATAGCAACACTCAGAACATCCTGAAAACATTACCCACAGCAGCACTGAGAACACCCTGAAAACATCACCCCTAGAACACCGAGAACAGCCTGAAAACATCACCCTTAGAGTGCTGAGAACACCCTGAAAATGACCCATACAGCACTAGAACACCCTGAAAACATCACCCCTAGAGCACTGAGAACACACTGCACTGAGAACATCCCAAAATTATCACCCCTAGAGGGCTGAGAACACCCACTGAGAAAACCTTGAAATTATCACCCCTAGAGGGCTGAGAACACCCTGAAAATGTCACTCATACAGCACTGAGAATACCCTAAAAACATCACCTCAAGAGCACTGAGAACACCCTGAAAATTTCACCCACAAATCACAGACAACACCCTGAAAGTATCACCCTTGGAGCGCTGAGAACACCCTGAAAATCTCACCCACAAAGCAATGACAACACCCTGAAAGCATCGCCCTAAGAGTGCTAAGAACACCCTGAAAATGTCACTCATACAGCACTGAGAACATCCTGAAAACATCACCCCTAGAGCACTGAGAACACCCTGAAAATATCACCCCAAGAGCACTGATAACACCCTGAAAAATCCACAGAACGCTGAAACACCCCCAAAACATCACCCCTAGAGCACTGATAACACCCTGAAAAATCCACAGAACGCTGAGAACACCCCCAAAACATCACCCATAGAGCACTGATAACACTCTGAAAACATCACCCATAGAACACGAAGAACACCCTAAAATTATTCATACAGCACTCAGAACACCCTGAAAATATCACCCATAGAGCATTGAGAACACCCTGAAAACATCCATAGAACACTGAGAACGCCCTGACTACATCACCCATAGAGCACTGAGAACACCTTGAAAACATCCTTAGAATGCTAGAACACCCCCTGAGAACATCATCCACAGAGCACTGAGAACACCTTGAAAACATCACCAATAGAACACTGATAACACCTTCAGAACATAATCCATAGAATACCCTGAAAACATCACTCATAGTGTGCCAAGAACACCCTTAAAACATTACGCATAGTGTGCCAAGAACGCTCCTTAAAACATGCATAGTAAGCCAAGAACACCCTGAAAACATTATGTATAGTGTGCCAAGAACAGTCTAAAACATCACAGATAGTGTGTCAAAAACACCCTGAATACATCACCCATAGTATGCCAAGAACACTCTGAAAACATCACTCATAGTGTGCCCAAAAACACCCTGAATACATCACCCACAGTATGCCAAGACACCCCCTGAAAACATCACCCCACAGTATGCCAAGAACACCCTGAATACATCACCCACAGTATGCCAAGAACACCCTGAATACATCACCCACGGTATGCCAAGAACACCCTGAAAACATCACTCATAGTGTGCCAAGAACACCCTGAAAACATCATGTATAGTGTGCCAAGAACACTCTAAAACATCACAGATAGTGTGTCAAAAACACCCTGAATACATCATCCATAGTATGCCCAGAACACCCTGAATACATCACCCATAGTATGCCAAGAACACCCTGAACACATCATCCACAGTGTGCCAAGAACACCCTGAAAACGTTATGTATAGTGTGCCAAGAACACCCTGAACACATCACCCATAATGTGCAAAGAACACCCTGAACACATCACCCATAGTGTGCAAAGAACACCCTGAACACATCACCATTGTGTGCAAAGAACACCCTGAACACATCACCCATTGTGTGCAAAGAACACCCTGAACACATCACCCATAGTGTGCAAAGAACACCCTGAATTCATCACCCATTGTGTGCAAAGTGCACCCTGAATACATCACCCATAGTGTGCAAAGAACACCCTGAACACATCACCCCATAGTGTGCAAAGAACACCCTGAACACATCACCCATTGTGTGCAAAGAACACCCTGAACACATCACCCATTGTGTGCAAAGTGCACCCTGAATACATCACCCATTGTGTGCAAAAGAACACCCTGAACACATCACCCATAGAACACTGAGAACACCCTGAAACTTTGTGAACACTGTTTTAAAGTTCCTAGCCCAGAATGTATGTAGCTTATGTCTCATCCAAAATGTCTGCCAGCACTGTGAAAATGACTTCCTGCCAGTGAGAACTAGCTCTGATGATACATTCAAAATTACACCCCAACACCGAAATTTTAGCTATGGCTGTGTTTGCTTAGTTTTAACAGAAAAAAAAAAAAATTGGCGTAGACCACAATTTATACATGGTCTCACACCAGGACAGAGGGAATAGGTACCAGCTGTACACAGCAGCTGCACATTCCTGGTTCTGTCAACTGATCAAACCAGTGCAAATGATTTAGATTCAAATCTAACAGTTAAGTTACAAGATAGCGCTGGAAAAGGTGCTTCGATTTTTACAAAATATCAGTGACAATGAACATTTCTTTTTTTGTATTTTGCAAACAAATGTACCTATGTTGTATAAAAAAAAAGAAGTTTGTCCTGAACATCCTGTTAATTTGTCCTATAGAATTTCAAAAACATCCACCTGTTCCTCCCAGCTCTAGACCATGAGTCCTGAACAACTGAATTTTCAAATACAATTCTAATGCTGTTAAAATGAAGGGGGCCACTTTCAGGCATGTCATCACACTGAAAAGTCTACATCATCACCAGATCTTTGAATGACACTGTCTCCACCACAGCGCAACAAAAGTACACAGAAAAGCAACATGGAAAAGAGAGCTCAGCAGAAAGGACAGGTAGTGTCCAATCTCCTCAGGGTTTACATTTTCACTGTGTGTTTGCCAGACTATACATAAAAAAAAAAAAAACTGGCATAATTATAAAGGTAAAACTAAAGTACCCAGACTGTCCAGAACACAGGTGGATGGATCCACCTAGGCAGAAACACAGGGGCCACGGTCATTGCCAGACAGTCATGACCACACACCCTGGCACTGACCTGAATTTGTTACACATCTTCGGCGTGCGTTCGGCTGGTCCAGGTGGACGCCCTTCCTCACCAATATACTGTGCATCACCCCTTTCACTGAAATCAGTCCAGTCACGGCAACTCCAATCACAGAGTCCAATCACACGGCAGCTCCAATCACAGACCTCTGACCTGGAGCATTCATAACGGCTGCAAGCCAGCCTAAAAATGTGTACAAAGTAAAACGCACTAACCAAAATTCTAAAACCTGTCCTGGAACGAAAAGAATGACCTAAAACAAACTTTATCACCAGACATGTTTTATTTGTTTGAAATGAAAAGTGATAATCTCTTCAACAAAACAAAACAAAAATGAAGGTGGAACATCTTGGAAGAAAGTATTGATATATACAGTAGAATGCTTGTGTCTGTTGTTATACATGTCCCAACATTCAAAATGACCATGTTTAATGCTGTGTGGTTTATTCAGTAGTTATACTTGTCCAGCACATACAATGACCATATTTAAAGCTTAGTGGTTTATTCGGTAGTTATACACTTCCCAGCACGCACAATGACCATGTTTTAAAGCTGAATGGTTTATTCAGTAGTTATACTTGTCCCAACACACACTATGACCATGTTTAATGCTGATCCGTTCTGCTGCTGGGAAAGTTTTCTTGGTGCTGCCTTGATTCGAGTCTGCATGGTCTGGATGATCAGGTGCCTCAAGGAAAAGTCACTCTCAGACAGAATTTGACCCACACAGCTGACGGACACCTGTCACAGGTTAGAACATTTAAGCCAGACGAAATTCTTTTTGTTCTGCCTCAACCCAGATCCAGCCAGAACTCTTTTCAGCTGTTTCTGCTATTGCCTGTTGGGCTCTGATCCTCCTCTGTCCAGAAACAGAGAACCGTTTCATGAAATCATGGGCAGATATGCCAGCATATCCCCCTAGTGTTCAAGGCCCTCTATTGTAAGGACTTTCGCTTGAAAGCCACATTCCATCCAGCTGCTAGCTAGAGTGGCAGTACATCTGAGCTGTAATGTTTGTTTCACACACACACACACACACACACACACACACACACACACACACAAAACACACACACAATTGTGTGTATAATTCTGATGTCAAATCATACTTTTTCCTTAGGTTTCTAATGCCACTAAAGCACTGGACAGTTGGTCAAAGGAAAACAGAAATGATCTAACAAATGACAAAAGTGAGCCCTAGGCAGCAAAGGTGACACCAAGCACCAGCCAAAGAGCACTGACATGTGTGGTGAAGAGCGCCCCCTATGGTGAGGTAGGAGACCGTGATGCTGACCATGATGAACACTTCCACCAGTACTGCTACCCATGTGTAGTCGGGGTAGTTTTGGCCTAGAATCTGTACAACACACACAAGCACAAAACATGCATGCACGCACGTGCGAACACACACACACACAATTCACACACACACACAGACACACACACATAGAAAACAAACACACACATACACACACCATACAACAACATACACACACACACACTCACACAACTGTAAATACATATCTTTACAAAGATAAATAGTATCTGCATGTACAGACACCTTTACAAAGATAAATAGTATCTGCATGTACAGACACAGTCGTACAGATATATCATGTTTATAGACATACACCCCATACACACACTTGGTGTACACCACACATGCACAGACCCACAGAGATACACACACACATGCACACAAGTTACATACAGTACACATCTATGCTTACATATGTAGACATTTTTGGATAAAAGTTTCAAAACAACTTTACATTTTGTTAAAAAAAAATAAAAAGGAAAAGAAATTCACCACCTCTAAATGTTACAAAGCATGAAAATAACAAGGAATCTCTTGCAGGATAAATGGATTCTAAACAACAGCAAGGAACAGACTTCACAACAGTTCCAGGGAAATACTGTATACAGGACAACATGAAGAACAATACTGACAACAAACAAGCCCCCCCCCCCCCCCCCCCCCTTTCCATCCACCACACACCTTCTTTCTCCCTTACCTTTTTCTCTTACCAAGATCACTTTCTTCCAAATCACTTAATTTTTTTTTTTTTTGCACACAAACCATAAGCAACATGACCTGACTGAGTGCCTTACCCCTTATAACACAAAACGAACACACACACACACAAAAACAAGGAAATCAACAAACAAAACATGAAACAACAGTAACAACATCTACAAAGCGACCAGCAGACGAAGGAACAGAAAACTCACTTTGGTCATTGGGAGTGTAGAAATTTCACCCTTATATTTTGCACTGAAAACAACGACACAGTAAAGCAGCAAGATCAACAAAAGGCCACAGATCATCCACAACAACATCCAACAAATCAGAAAAAAAAAACCCACACAGCTAGCTCTGACATGTCACAGCAAACAAAGACAACAAAGTTACCTGCATTAATCCTTTAAACATCAGTCCACCTGCATGACACTGCTTGCTGCCACTGATCCACACTTATAAGAGCCTTTCTTTCTCCATTTCCCCATACTACGAAACAGCTTCATTCATGCTCATCCATTATCCAATGCTTTCTAATCTGATGTTTTGCTTGACTGCCCATTCTATTTTTAACCTGCGTTATGTGAGAGGCACTGCTTGCAAGGCAATCTGTGTCTGGGTCAATAAAGAAACAGCGCTTTTTTCTGATTTTACTTACCTAGTGATAAACTCTGTAATCTGCTGTGCATGTGGTGACATGCTCTATAGATTTTTACAGGGTCAACTCCAGCGTTAGTTTGATAGTGATAGTTGTTGTTTTTTTTTTTTTAATTGTAAAGAGCTGAATGCTGTCTGAAGCATGTTTTCGGAGGACACGCTTTGAGGATATTGAACAAAAGGAACACCAGTCGGAGCCTCATTTCAAACTTTAGTGACCCAGATGTGGCATGCCGGTGTGGATGTGCAGAGTCATCATAACGCAGGAAACCAATCACATTGGTTGGTCATCAACATAACAACACACAAATAAATGCATGCACAAGACACCAAATCCACTTCTTCTACACAGAATTTGGTATGATACTTCTATTACACAGAATTTGATGTGATTTGGACTTGCATTTTTGAAAGGCGGTCTAATTAAAAACAGTACCCACAGTTTTTCCAGCGCTTAAGATTCAGGCACTTTGTGTAACTGAATACTAGAAATAATGAGGAGGACAGCTTAGCATTTATGTAACTCTGCCCAACGGTGCAGATGCCTTGCAGGTGCCTGTATCTCTTTGTAAAAAAAGAAAGAAAGCTGTATGAACAGCTCTCATAGTCTCTCACCAGCGTGGACCTACACAGGACCATCATCGCTGTCCTCATCCTCCTATCAAATTCTCACGCACACATTTTCACATCAATTGTCTGAAATCTTGTGGTCTCAACATGCTCTTCTCTCTTCCTGTCTTCCTGTCCATGCCTGTAGTCGGCTGATGCCAAAGTCGGCTGATTCATGGAGAATGTTCCTGTAATGTCACTGTAGCAGTGGCCACTCTTGACTATCTCTGCATGCAGCTGCTGAAAGCCACCCAACTGACAAAGCAGCAGTGCAGTATCTCCTTTGCTGGGTGGGCTTAAGGTGACTTGACTTAGTCAGTAGCCTCTATGCTCGAAACAGTGGATGTGACTGTTCATACAGATACTGAGTTAGAGAGAGAAGGGAGCGAACAAAGTGAGACAAAGTGCACACACAGAAAATGCGGCAGAAATATCAGAAAAAGCATCCGCATTTGAACCAGCTGTTTCACAACACTTGGCCAAGCAAAGAAGACACACCAGCATCTCAATTAACATTCGTTTCAATCCACTGACATTTGAAAACTGCGGGATAAAAAAACTTTTCCCCACAAAGCTTTAAATAAAAAGCAGAACACTTACATAGTTGTAACCCAATACCCTTTCACTGAGAATATATTTAATGAGCAAAAGGATAATTCTACTTCCTCTTTGATCACTCTCTCTTCTATTTTTTTATATTAACCACAATTAACTGATAACTGCTGATTACATATTAATTCTAAGGTAAAATCTAATCACACCATAAATTCTCAGGTGAACAAAAAGACAAATGAACTGTTACACATGATCATGTTAGTCACATTAATGTAAACTAGAATGGCACATGGGAGAATGCAGACATCCGTCAAAGCCAAAACAGATCCTGATCCACGTGTCCTTGTGCCACATTCTAGCTTTTCACAAAATTTTGTTAAAATTGATTCAGAAATTTTTTTGCATTATTTTTTTTAGACAGACAAACAAACCCACAGTCATGGGCGAACACATAACCAGTGTGGCGAAAGGTCATAAATACATACAGACAATGATTGCACAGAGGACAAGCATGCAACGTAGAGACAGAAGATACACTGACAACAGTACAGCCGTCCATTTAATTGTTCTTGTCCCTCACTTACCTTTCTATGAACACACAGATCACAATGTCATAAATGTAAGCTTTTTTTTTTTTCAGTTTTGTAGAATTCTCCAAGTTATCAATGATTCTTGAAATCCCAGATTTAGAAACAAATCTACCTAAGGCACCGACATGCAAACATTGAAGACAAACAAACGAAACAGACACGGTCTGTTCCAGTGGGGAGACAACTAAATGACCTATAATTCCAGACGAGTGCTGCTTACCGAGGTTTCCTTACTTGCTGTGTGCCTTCTGTCTGCAACTGTGCTGGGTAACAATGGTGAAATTCACAATTTTCCTCTGGAGTTATGGACAGATAACTGTCTGCCCATGGGGGCCACAGTTATTTTCCTTGTTTGTTATTTCTCAAATTTGGAGGGTAAAAAAAAAATTAAGAATTTCAAAACACAGTTGAACAACATGACACAAGACGTAAGGACAGCACATTACTCCGCCTTCTACCATCAGGCAAAATGGGTGACCTCCCATTTTTCTGAGAAAGTTCACATGCAATCTCAAGACATGTTTGCCACCTGCTAGCAACCGCTGACCTTGTTTTTCACTTAAATACGTAACCAGCCCGTTCTTCCAAGAAAGTTCACACGCAACCTCGTGACATGTATATCACTTGCTAGTATCCCCTGAATTTGTTTTTCATTGAAATCTTTTCTTCTTTTTGTGATTCTTTATCATTACATTTCTCTGAAATCTGTGAAATGTGTTGAAAAGCGGGGAGCCCTGGTTCAGTGAGGCAGCCGATGTTCTCTCTACCTCCTCTTGATCCTGGTGCCTTTTGCTGACAGCTGGACACTGCATAAGAGACGGGGAACATGCAGACAACACTAGGTGGCACCATCGTCACAGCTCCCACCTCCCACTGACCTTTCCAACGACAGCTCCCCGTAGCACATGCCAGAGGAGGAGGGGAGGGTGGACGTGTTGGTGGCAGACAGGAAGAAAGGGGAGGAGGAGGGGGTCACTTCTGCACAGGCTTGAACCACTGTCTGAGGCACTATGTCCAGCACTGACCAGCACCTGGTGGCAAAACGTCGCTTCTGTTCATTTTTGATGCCACTGGTGGTGTGTGTGTGTGTGTGTGTGTGTGTGTGTGTGTGTGTGTGTGTGTGTGTGTGTGTGCGTGTGTGTGTGTGTGTGTGTGTGTGTGTGTGTGTGTGTGTGTGTGTGTGTGTGTGTGTGTGTGTGTGTGTGTGTGTGTGTATGGTGTGTGTGTGTGTGTGTGTGTGTGTGTGTGTGTGTGTGTGTGTGTGCGTGTATGTGCGTGAGAGGGAGAGAGACAGAGTGCGCGCATGTGTGTGTGTGTGTGTGTGTGTGTGTGTGTGTGTGTGTGTGTGTGTGTGTGTGTGTGTGTGTGTGTGTGTGTGTGTGTGTTTGTTGTTTGTGTGTGTGTGTGTGTGTGTGTGTGTGTGTGTGTGTGTGCGTTTTTGTGTGCATGCGTGTGCACGTATACATATGTGAGTGTGTGTGGTGCGCATTACCAGATACACAGACCCACACAGCATTTGTTCATCTGTGCATCCACACTGGCTTTGTATACTCAGATTATCTTTCAAAAACAGAACTCTTTCTTAACACAATAATGAAAACAGAACTCTTTCTTAATAATGAAAACAAAACATACCCCTATATATCTGTATGTCTGTTTGTTTTGTAAAAAAAAAAATGTACATCTGGAAAAAGAAACAACAACACACAAAAATGCATTTGTATCCAATAGTGACAAAGCAGTTAAATCATGATAAACAGAACAGTGAAAAACACAAAGATGCACAAAAAGCGAGAAACTGGTCGATGACAGCAAGGAAGGAGAGAAAAGGACAGAAGAGAAACTAGAACATGGAGCGCCCTCTCACCATAGAATGTTAAGGAAAACACAGGTCCACAGTCCTAGCTGGATGGCTAGTCTGTAGGACTTGATCTGAAAGAGGCGCAGGACAAGGATTAGCTCTTACTTTCATGCACCCACATGCATGCACACACAGCTGAACATCAAGAGTGAACAGAGAGAGAGCAACAGACAAGAGACAGAAGAAGACTGACTGAAAAACAGAAACAGAGCGACAGACAGATTAACAGAGATCAAGAAACACAAACAATCTTTGTCCACAAACAAAAGACATACAAAACTGAGAAAAAAACAGACATGCGGAGGAAGAACAGTCTGAGAAAGAAAGAGAGAGAAAAGAAAAACAGACTGAAAAAGCGAGACTGAAAGAAGACAAAGAGACAGGTTTCAGGACAGCGAGACAAAAATGAACGGTGGTCTATGAACAGTTTGCAGATATTTTTGCCCCCATTTTTTTTTCTTCATTCTAACATTGTGGTTAGCTGGAATGCCTACAGGGGTGGATGCCAAGAACCCCCCCCCCCCCCCACCACACATTAACAGAGCATAATGTTGAATGTCACCACCACCATTAACAGAGCATAATGTTGAATGTCACATTCTTCATGATACTGATCTCTCCATCAACATATGTACATCCTCGATAACTCATCCCTTTCTCAGCCCCCCCCCCCCCCCCCCCCCTTCCCGATTCTCCCCTAGTCCACACATAACCAAGCTAAACAAACTTATTTGTGTTCTGTATCTTCTTTGTCACAACGAGTATCTTAGACTGAAATCTGAGTTGTTCCCCTTGAAGAGAGCGTGTCACCCATCTTATAGCACCACTTAAAAACGAAAATCAGTCAGTGCATACTCTTATTGCCAGGAACAACTGATGCAGGTTCTTTCATGTGCATGAAATGCATGCTGCACATGAGAACCTTGGTATATTATCTCATCTGAAAGACCGGCACACAGGTCTACTGAAAATGGGGAGAAAAAAAAGCCTTGCCCTGCAAGACTCGAACCTTGAACCTAGGAATCTCTCACTTCCATGGGAAAAGCATTTTCTGCTAGGCCCTCTTTGTCATCTTCTTCACCTAACGTAGTCTCTCAATCAACTCTATCCCTCCCCCTCCTTTTGCATGTGAAAGCTCAGCGACACACACACATCAACTCACATCCTGTTTCCTGTACGCGATCTTCTCAAACGTGAATGGCATAGTGTTTGATGGTGCCCCCTGGAGAAGAAAGAAAGAAATAAAAATTGTCCCCAGTACATTTCAGATGACACAGAACAATCCAGAGACAGAGATACAGACTGAGAGAGAGAGAGAGAGAGAGAGGGGGGGGGGGGGATGTAGAGTAGGAGTAAGAGGGGGGAATAGAGGCACAGAGGGGAGGAGTTGGGGAGGGAGAGGGGGGAGAGTGAGAAATAACAGAAGAGAGAAGGAGAGAAACCAACAGACAGACAGAGACTGAGACAGAGACTGAGAGAGAGAGAGAGAGAGAGAGAGAGAGAGAGAGAGAGAGAGAGAATGAGAGAGAGAGAGAGAGAGAGAAAGAGAGAGAGAGAGAGAGAGAATGAGAGACAAAGACAGACAGAGAGATATGAAAGTAGCAAACTCCAACCTTTCTTTCAGTTTCAGTTTAACTTTTGCCCAGTCCATTTCAAATGATACAAAACAAACCAGACAGAGGCGCAGAGAGAGAGAGAGAGAGAGAGAGAGAGTGAGAGTGAGAGTGAGAGAGAGAGAGAGAGAGTGAGTGAGAGTGACAGAGAGAGAGAGAGAGAGTAGGTGTAAGAGGAGGGGAAACAAAGGCAGAGAGGGGTGGGGGGGTACAGAGAAAGAGAGAGAGGGTGGGGGAGAGAGAGAAAAGACAGAGAGAGAGAGAAAACAGATAGACAGAGAGAAAGAGAGAGAGTTAGAGACAAAGACAGACAGAAATAAAGATGAAAGTAGCAAGCTCTAACCTATCTTTCAGTGTCAGTTTCACTTTTGACCTGCCAACAACACAGGGGTCTTTCCGAACTGCCGCTCTAACATGCCTCTAGGCTTTTTCCTACCCTGAAGTACCTTGACCTCTTCCCTGCTTGCCCCGTGCCTATTACAGGGTCGTTTCCACGATCTTGTACACCCGTAACCGTGTCTACTACGGGGTAATTATTACTTGATTATATTTATTTTTATCATACTAATGACCAGCAAAATCAAATTATTATGATACCACATCATAGCACAGGGTATAAGAAGAAAAAAAACATGCAAAAAAATCCAGATATCTCAATAAGTGAATGAGTAGTGAACACATGAGTGAACCTACTGCAATTTGGCCCTGGCACTCAGCAATACAGAAAAGCTCTTATACTGTGGCAGGGAAAGGGTTACTCATTAATCTCTGACCTTGATTTTCAATATGGTTCACCCTTGTTCTATGCCCGATCAGAACACAATGTGTCATGAACATTTGCTACAACACATGAACTCTATGACACCAACAAACTTTCCATGGTAGTGAATTAGACCTTTGGCTCCTGACCCTGAATGTCAAATGGACTCAAACTCTGGGAGAATGCACAGAGGGCACGTCAACAAACTTTACCTAAAGCTACGGTCCCCATGAGGAATGGTGCCCCCACATAGGTGAAGTCGTTGCTAATGTTGCGGCCCAGTGTCACCCCCCCCACGTAAAATGTGACAAGGGTCTGAAACAGAGTATATTGCAGTCAGGCATGACAGAGGTTTTAAACATATCCCTTTCGAACTTTTACACATTTTCAACAATGAAAACAAAAGAACAGTCTTCAGTTTAACATTTCTTTGTTTGAAAAATAAAAATCATATCAGTTGAGAGATGAGATGAGAAGAGAGAGCGAGAGACAGAGGCAGAGATCACCAGAGTGAGTGACAGAGTTAGTGAGTGAATGTGCATGAGTGTGTGAGTGTGAGTGTGAGTGTGTGAGTGTGTGTGTGTGTGAGTGTGTGTGTTGGTGGGGGAGGAGGTTAGATGGGTGGACCCACTGCCACGTGTATGAGGACCAAGGCACATCGACATGTCTGTCTAGGAATTTGCAAGAAAAAATGAGTGAGTTTGGATGTAAAATGGAAATAATGAAAAATGATTAACCAGAAGAAATATGATGAACTATCATGTGCAAAACAAAGAACTGTCATGTTATGAGCAAATAAAAAGAGCAATCAAGCGCAAAAAATGAAGGCAAAGTGTAATATGAAACAATGCAAAGGGAGCCTACTGACTGTAATTTCTTCTCTCCATTTTCTTTTATGCGTGTGTGACATTCAATTCAGGGGACACTAGGGCCAGTTGCTTGACACACTGAAGTTTGTAACTTCTGAGCTTTAAGTCGCTACTTTTTTCCTGGAACTCGTGTGCACCTGTGGCTACCACACAGGCAGTGGTCTCTTCATTGATTTTGTTCCTACTTTGATTGGATGTTAATGCCAGTGGGCTTATCACTTGATGACAGCGAGGATGGATATGACTGGATGTATTACACAGTAACAATTAAACGATACTGATCCAACACATCAGCAGTGTCCAAAAGAAAGCTTTCGACAAAAGTAAGGCATGTGATGATTGGCTGGCAAATGAAGACCAACCAACCAAACCCATGCCACGGTGTCCATCCACTGTACTCACGGTGGCCAGGAGGACGGAGCCTTTGATGAAAGTTAGAATGGAGACGATTGGTTGAATCAGCTGCAGGGCAAACACTATGGCCAGGGTCAGCACCCAGACAAACACAGGATCACATAGAAGTGACTGCAACATACCACAACACACACACACACAATCAATATGCAAGCACAACCTAAAAAAATTCATCATGTCTTCGCAAAGACAGTTCAAGCCTGAGGGTGAATAACAACAAGCAGAAGTTTCTGGACTAGTACGGCTTCATGGCTATGCTTTCAGTTTGTATCCTAGAGTTCTGACAAATTTTTTTTTCCTATGAATGCAGACTGCACGGTCCTTGCTTTACTTCTTCAGTGTTTCGCATCACAGCATTCTGACTAACCTCTTTCTGTAACTGAACCAAGACTGCCTCAAGAACAGATAATGTCGTTCTGTATGCATGCATATATCTCGTTAGTTCTGTATGCGTGCATATATCTCGTTAGTTCTGTATGCGTGCATATATCTCGTTAGTTCTGTAGGCATGCATATATTTCTATACACTTTTTTTCTAATCTAAGAACCAGATTGTTTCACCACTATATCATATTGTTGGTTTTAAATCACAGTGTTCTGAGATAATGTCTTTTTTCCTTTTTGGAAGTAGTGGGGGCATTGTTTCACTGTTACACAGAAACATTCACCATGTACCACCAAGTTCTGATAGATGTTTTTGATACGTCCCCTCTCCCCATGCTCTGATCGACGGTTTTCGACTCTAAGGATCGCAGTTGCTTCGTAACAGGTTCACTGCACTTTATCATCTGTATCATGAGCTGTTCTGAAAGATCTGTTTGTTGCTACAGTGTGGCAATTATCAGATCAGAATGACTGGTACTCTACAGGATGCTTTACATCAGGAGGTACTCTACAATATGCTTTACATTAGGAGATACTCTACAGGATGCTTTACATTAGGAGATACTCTACAATATGCTTTACATTAGGAGATACTCTACAGGATGCTTTACATTAGGAGATACTCTACAGGATGCTTTACATCAGGAGGTACTCTACAATATGCTTTACATTAGGAGATACTCTACAGGATGCTTTACATCAGGAGGTACTCTACAGGATGCTTTACATCAGGAGGTACTCTACAGGATGCTGAGTTACTCTACAGGATGCTTTACATCAGGAGTTACTCTACAGGATGCTTTACATCAGGAGGTACTCTACAGGATAGCTTACATCAGGAGGTACTCTACAGGATGCTTTACATCAGGAGGTACTCTACAGGATGCTGAGTTACTCTACAGGATGCTTTACATCTGGAGGTACTCTACAGGATGCTTTACATCAGGAGGTACTCTACAGGATGCTTTACATCAGGAGGTACTCTACAGGATGCTGAGTTACTCTACAGGATGCTTTACATCAGGAGGTACTCTACAGGATGCTTTACATCAGGAGGTACTCTACAGGATGCTTTACATCAGGAGGTACTCTACAGGATGCTGAGTTACTCTACAGGATGCTTTACATCAGGAGGTACTCTACAGGATGCTTTACATCAGGAGGTACTCTACAGGATACTTTACATTAGGAGGTACTCTACAGGATGCTTTACATCAGGAGGTACTCTACAGGATGCTTTACATCAGGAGGTACTCTACAGGATGCTTTACATCAGGAGATACTCTATAGGATGCTTTACATCAGGAGTTACTCTACAGGATGCTGAGTTACTCTACAGGATGCTTTACATCAGGAGGTACTCTACAGGATACTTTACATCAGGAGGTACTCTACAGGATACTTTACATTAGGAGGTACTCTACAGGTTACTTTACATTAGGAGGTACTCTACAGGATACTTTACATCAGGAGGTACTCTACAGGATACTTTACATCAGGAGGTACTCTACAGGATACTTTACATTAGGAGGTACTCAATCTACCAGTTAAGACAACTATGGACACCAGCTCATACAAGACTTCCAGTGCCTTGTCTGGACACCTCTAAGCAACAATATCACAAAGTGCATGCCGATCAATTGTGCATCAGACGGTATAGATGATATGTAGGTTTTTAAGCGAGACAGACACTTACATCGGCTAAAAACTCCATTATTGCATCTACTTTCTATTTTCATCATTAGAATCAACAGAAACACTCGTTCACTCACTGTCAATCACACTGTCATAGCACTTGCACACTTTAGGTTTGTACAACTTTAAAAGGTGATAAGAAAGAAAAAAAAGAAACTACTAACTGGAAAGCTGGTTTTGTGTTGGAATGAAACAAAACAACATCCAGAAAAGGAGAAAAAAAAAAGGCGAGCATCATTTTCTCCCCCAAAGCCGAAGTCAAACATGGCTGCATGTGCCTGACCCTGACCTGTTGACCCTTCAGTTTGCTTTGACAGTATTCCTGAGAGCAAACACTTCACAGCATTCCAGAGACAGACTTTTGTGTAAGCAAATACATTTTCAAAAATGGTAAAAAAAAAAAAAAATCTGTGACAGTTTTTCTCCCCACATTTTTTGTCAACAGATCTATCCTTACACCTTTTTTGTGAGTTTCTGATGTGACATGTCGCTTGCTATCATTATGTCTACTGAGCATGAACGTAAATTCCCCCTTGCTCAATATGCACTGAACACAGCCCTTGGCTAGACGATTTTGAAGGTGTCTGTTTCTCATGTATGCCATCACAGAATACTGTTTTATAGAAATGCAAATGTATTAGGGGCATCACTCAGCCATACCCTCTTCATTTTACCTTTGGTCTCATGTTTATCACTTTGATCAGGATTCACTATGAAACACAATGCACATGTCAAAGAATTGTTGACAAAAACGGTGCACATGGAAAACATTTGACATCTGTAAGACAAGAAAGAGCCCAAGGAAGCAACTCTTAGGAATATTCTCAGGATCTCTACATCTTAAGCGGGAAAACTATCACAACAAACCTAGTTTTGATGACATATCAGTCAATCACTGCATTTTTCTGAAGTGAGCGCGTGACTGTTTTCAAAATTTGCATTGCATATATATACAAAATACAACAAATTAATGCATGACAGACAGGTCCACCACGGTGGAAATAGAAGAGGCAGGCACTCACACTTGCTCATGCCACTCCATTTTACTCAGAACCAACAGCACAATTTGATGACGTCTTATGATGTTTAGAGATGATACTTTTTCAGACTTACATATATTTCAAAACTCTGACTTGCTTTTACAGTTCATAACATTTTTCACGTGCAATTTTTTGTCACGTGTTAAACGTTTGAGAACTGACCTTTGGCATGATCTCATGCAGACAGCTTCTTCTAGAAACTGTTTCTGCATCCAGCAAATGTCATGTACTCTTTCCAAAGACACCCAGATTTTTTACAAGGGGGTAAAAATATAGGTATGCTTTTTATTCCAGATCATATTGTAGCCCTAGAGTCTCCAATTCACGTCAAAATCATACACAAATCCACAACCAAATCCTGGTGGCACACTGAACGGGAAATCTAAAATGATGAAAATGGGAGCTCACTCAATTCCGATGATCTGGGCATAGGCCTCACTTCCCGCCAGGGCGTAACAGATCAGCAAGGCAACGCTGGAACACAAAACAGTTACATGCTTTAACTGACATGGTGTGGCAGCCCCGGAACAAAGCACATGAAATGCGCTTCATCCACGTCATCAACATCCAGAGATACAATGGGGGGGAGGATTAGTGTCTCTGCTTTTTCCAACTTAGACATCCTCTGTGTACTTTGACGACATTCATCACTTCTTCTTAATCTTATGGGCTCTTTATCTACCACCTGTTCACAGGTCA
Organism: Conus betulinus; assembly: GCA_016801955.1. Lineage (NCBI taxonomy): Eukaryota > Metazoa > Mollusca > Gastropoda > Neogastropoda > Conidae > Conus > Conus betulinus. Next base: position 34,010 of record JADBJO010005298.1, on the reverse strand, counting down.
GCCATCCGGCAGTACACTGTACTGCTGACAGTATCATGCTGTCAAGCTTTGAAGCACACAGTATGGTTCATGCAGGTGCAAAAGTTGTGTGGACATAAAGGGCTTTGCTCAAAAGCAGACAACAACAAGTTTCATGCTTAATATCACGGGAGGCAACTGACCCAAGTGAACAGATCTTTTGTGGCAAGCAGTGCCCAGAAGTGGTCAGTGACCTGCAGGAGCTAATGGGACTCCAACGAAAGTGAACAGTGGGGAAGTAATGCGAGATACTGATCCTGCACACACTACATCTAGGTCATCCAAGTCAGAACTCTGAAAACTTTTCACGACCAAGGACTGAGATTTTAGGCAGAGCCTATTCTTCCTATCTGTCACTGGCACTAGCACACTTCCTGTCTAAGGTTACACACCCATGACACTACGACAGGCGATGCTGTCAACTGCAGGATGATGAGGAGGTCAAAGGTCTATGACAGGTGATACAACTGGAGGAGGATGAGAAGGTCAAGGTCTGTGACAGGTGATAGTAACAACCGAAGGAGGATGAGGAGGTCAAAGGTCAATGACAGGCGATACAACTGAAGGAGGATGAGGAGGTCAAAGGTCAATGACAGGTGATACTAACAACTGAAGGAGGATGAGGAGGTCAATGGTCAATGACAGGCGATGCTGACAACTGGAGGGGGATACGGAGATCAAAGGTTAATGACAGGTGATGCTGACAACTGAAGAATGATGATGAGGTCAAAGGTCTATGACAGGCGATGCCGACAACTGGAGGATGAGGAGGTCAAAGGTCAATGACTGGTAATACTGACAAAATGATGAGGAGGTCAAAGGTCTATGACTGGCAATACTGACAACTGCAGGATGATCAGTAGGTCAAAGGTCTGCCGCAGGCCGCAAGCCAGAAACAGCTGCCCCAGCAGGTGAAGGTTGGGGGACTGTGGAATCTGGACCTCCACCGCTGTCACCTTCACCTCCTTCATCACCACCTCACCTGCACAGACCATCACCACATGCAACAATGATTCAGATTAGAAACCAATCTCTCTGTATATGTCTGCATCATGTGGTCTTAATGTGTTAAAAAAAAAAACAAAAAAAAACTTTATGTTCAGCTCTGGTAAGGTAAGGTTATGTTGCTTATAGCCCAGCCGACCGCAAAGGGCCGTATCTCAGGGATGTCACCATGTTAAAATATGTTCAGCTGTGGGAAGTTCTCTAAATACAGAAATTCTGAAAATGGAAAACAATTTGGATGATCAGATAAAAGATCAACTTGTCAGAAAATTGCTATGTTTGTCCATATTGATGCCAGATAATAATCCTCAGAGAGAGAGAGAGAGAGAGATAGAGACAGAGACAGAGAGCAACAGTGAGAGAGAGAGAGAGAAGGGGGAGGGGAGAAGCTGGTACCAAGAGTTCTGCTGATGTGCAAATGTCGGGGACCGATGCCAAATCTACATAGGCACCTGACAGTGATGAACTCCTGGGCAATGTGACTGACATAAAGCAGGCTTATGCTGCACTTCACCGACTCAGTAAGGTTCCTATCATACATCACGAGTCTGCAACTTTGTTGTGGAAAGAAAGCAGAAACACCTTACAATCCTTTCACCATGGTGGGGTGGGGGTGGGGGGGGGGGTGTGGGGTGGGGTGGGGGGGGTGGGGGAGGGTGTGTGTGCGGGCGCGTGAGAGCAAGCAAGCTGTGCGTGCATGCATGCGTGTAAGTGTGTGTGTGTGTGTGTGTGTGTGTGTGTGTGTGTGTGTGTGTGTGTGTGTGTGTGTGTGTGCGCACGCACATGTGTGTGTGTGTGTGTGTGTGTGTGTGTGTGTGTGTGTGTGTGTGTGTGTGTGTGTGTGTGTGTGCGCGCGCACGCATGTGTATGTGTGTGAGTGTGTGAGTGAGTGCGTGAGAGTGTGTGTGTGTGAGTATGAATGTATGAGCATATGCATGTCCATGTGCATATGTGTGTATATTGCACTGATGGCTGGTATGACTGTTTCTTATGCCTTGTAGTGGAGTTTCTGCACCACTGTGGTGTGTGTAGTACTACGTGTGTTTCCTACCATTTGAAACAGTGGCTCTCTGTCTTCTTGCATGACACTAGGAACATTCCTTTAGGAACATTTCATTTAGGTTTCACACCATATATGAACAGAAGTAATTCATTTGGTACGACAGAATTTGAATCAGAGTTTCATCAAAGACACATCCCCCCAGAGCTGCACCACTTGCGTTAAGTTGCCGGTTCATAGAGTTTTCAGAAAAAAAATTATTAAAAAAATGAATAAATGAACAATAATTAAAACTGAACAAATTAATTCAAAGTCATACAACACCCCCTCCCCCCGACAAAGTAGGGAGATGGAAGAAGGTTGGGGAAGGATAGTGGGGGTTGAATGGAGTGGTAATGATGATGATGAGGGAGAGGGAGGAAAGGGGGGGGGGGGGGGGGTTTGGAAGAGGTGGGGGGAGAGGTTAGATGATTTTCCACGGACCTCCGGCTTACAAACTGAACCCAACATGCCGTTCAGACCCTGAGACACAGGACAGGCAAAGCTAAAGAACAGTCAACACACACACAAATAGGTCAGAGCATGCTATGATTATATGAGACATCTACTGACACAACAGCAAAAAGGTTCTGCTACATAAACTGTATTCACTAGAAGGTAGGCTATGCTACCTAAACTGTATTCACTGGAAGGAAGGCTATGCTACATAAACTGCATTGATTGGGAGGTAGGCTATGCTACCTAAACTGCATTCACTGGAAGGTAGGTTATGCTACCTAAACTGCATTCACATGGAAGGTAGGCTATGCTACATAAAGTGCATTCACTGGAAGGTAGGTTATGCTACATAAAGTGCATTCACTGGAAGGTAGGCTATGCTATATAAAGCGCTTTCATTGGAAGGTTGGCAAGCTCTTATCAGGGCATGTATCAGCCAGTGTTTTAAGCTTGTGTTGTATCCAAGTAGAGCAGGTGCCTATTCAAACCTGTCTTTCCTTTCCTGTCTCTGGATGAAGTTAACTATGCAGCCAATCGATTCGGTCTGTCAGATCGATGCTTGCTTACAGATATTACCCATGCAAATAAAATAATCCAGCCCCCTCTAATCTCCCTCTACTCCCCCCCCCCCCCCCCCCCCACCCACTGTAAGAGTCCCTAATCCCCATCCCCACTCTCTTCCTGCTCTCAAACACCTCATTCTAAACCTCCTCTCATGAAAGCCCTGCATCCACCCCCATTCATTTGCCTCTTCCCACCACTCACTCTATGCCCTCCCCCCTCCGCTTGTGTTATTTGACAGGAAACCTAAAGTGTGAGTCGATGTTTATCTAACTCTCTGATCTGGAATGCTGCCTTTGAAGTGTATTCTGTTGCAGCAACGGTAAAGTATCTTCAACACCATACGAAGTGTGTGTGTGTGTGTGTGTGTGTGTGTGTGTGTGTGTGTGTGAGAGAGAGAGAGAGAGAGAGAGAGAGAGAGAGAGAGAGAGAGAGAGCAAGAGAGCACAAACAACTCTTTTTATCCATTCCCAATACATTCTGTCGTCACAAGCACCCAAAATTTTCGGGTCACACAAAAAAGGAAGCTCCACTGACTATGTGATTCCAAAGTGAAAATGAAATGAGGCAGGGAACAGTAAACAATAAACAAGTAGGGTAAATTAGATTGTTCGTCTTTGTATTGTCTGACTTTATTCAAGTTTAAAAGGCTGTGCCAGTCTTGAATAAAAGTTACTCTGTGTTAGGTTTTCTTAGGGGAGCAAGAGTTACCCTACTTGTTTATTATGTGATTCCAGTTTTCCCCCCTTTGAGCCAGCAGCACAGTCAACAACTGTGAACAGGAACGGACCAAAGACCCCACAAATCAATAACGCTGATTGGAGTCAAACCCCATAACCTCCCAAACACACAACCCATCACGCTACCCACTCTCTCCTAGTGGCCTTTTTTCAAACTCTTCCACACTGAGCAAACCCAGACAGAGAGCGACTCAAAGCAGGAGAACTGATGTGTGACGACAGCTGCCTGACAGGAACAAGCAGCAAAGCGATAACGGCACACTCACAGCACTCAGTGAAGCATTACATACCATTAGCAACAGATGGCACTGCACTGATGATTGGAACAGTTAATAACACAGTGACGCCTCCGCCACCGTTGGCGACATTATTGACCTAACCATTTTCTGCAACAGGTGACACTGATTGACACAGAAGGGTCATGTTAACCTCTAGCTGATGAGCCTGCTGGCTCCAGAGAGGAGTTTTTCCTTCATGGTAGATGTACTGGCCACCCCACGGCAGGTATGGACAATGTTCCTAGCTGCCTCACCTGTCAGGCAAAAAAAACAAAACCAAACACCACCTTCCTTCTGAAGTAAAGGAGGTACGACCTTTATGATGAGCTTAGCCAATGTCCAAAGCCAGATACAGGCTTTTATCTGGACTCCTTATGAAGTTACTGGTGACCTTTGCAGCCAGAATACACAAGAACTTGCTTGTGGATGGAATCTGTTTTGCCAGCATGAGCAATATATAAGTCAGACACACGCATGTCATGGTTGAATCCCTTCTTTCTTTTTCATCCTTTTTTTTTTTTTTTTGCTGTTTCACCTTCGATGTCACCCCCATGGCATTACCCCATGAGCTGCTCAGTCCAGCTCCCTGTCCACTGCCTGGCTTCTCCCACCGCAGCCCTGGCTGCGGCAATCCACAGGGAGAGTCAGTGTCAGTTATGAGGCAGGCAACCCACCAGCGGAGACACACTGCACTGCTGCCTACACTCTGGTGATGTCTAGTAGTGCCTGTTTTGCTCCTACACAGGCAGGACCCCACCTACTTTGTCGCTTTCTGATGACATCAGTTGTTTAGTCTCAGTCAGCGTGAGTGAGTGACCTCTCTGAAAGGTACCACCATGTCCGTCCAACAACTGTCCCTATGAATTCACCGATACTGGAGATCTTGTCAAGAATTCACCAAGAACACAAACATTGAGATGAAATCGAAAATAAGGTCACCATGAAGAGCTGGGCATGGAGGACCTTTCTTATGCTGATTGATGAGGTTAAGATGTTGAAGACAATGCTATGGAGTTTGTGGATTGATGAGGATAAAGATGTTGAAGATAACACAATGGAGTTTGTGGATTGATGAGATAAAGATGTTGAAGATAACGCTATGGAGTTTGCGGATTGATGAGGGATAAAGATGTTGAAGATAACGCTATGGAGTTTGCGGATTGATGAAGATAAAGATGTTGAAGATAACGCTATGGAGTTTGCTGACTGATGAGGATAAAGATGTTGAAGATAACGCTATGGAATTTGCGGATTGATGAAGGTAAAGATGTTGAAGATAACGCTATGGAGTTTGCTGACTGATGAAGATAAAGATGTTGAAGATAACGCTATGGAGTTTGCGGATTGATGAGGATAAAGATGTTGAAGATAACGCTATGGAGTCTGCGGATTGATGAGGATAAAGATGCTGAAGATAATGCTATGGAGTTTGCGGATTAATGAGGATAAAAATGTTGAAGATAATGCTATGGAGTTTTGCTGATTAATGAGGATAAAGATGTTGAAAAACGCGCTATGGAGTTTGCTGATTGATGAGGATAAAGATTGAAGAAGATAACACTATGGCGTTTGCTGATTGATGAGGGGAGTTTGCTGATTGATGAGGGGAGTTTGCTGATTGATGAGGATAAAGATGTTGAAGATAACACCATGAAGTTTGCTGATTGATGAGGATAAAGATGTTGAAGATAATACTATGGAGTTTGCTGATTGATGAGGGGAGTTTGCTGATTGATGAGGAGGATAAAGATGTTGAAGATAACACTATGGAGTTTGCTGATTGATGAGGGGAGTTTGCTGATTGATGAGGGGAGTTTGCTGATTGATGAGGATAAAGATGTTGAAGATAACACCATGAAGTTTGCTGACTGATGAAGATAAAGATGTTGAAGATAACACTATGGAGTTTGCTGATTGATGAGATAAAGATGTTGAAGAGTTTGCTGATTGATGAGGGGAGTTTGCTGATTGATGAGGATAAAGATGTTGAAGAGTTTGCGGATTGATGAGGGGAGTTTGCTGATTGATGAGGATAAAGATGTTGAAGATAACACTATGGAGTTTGCTGACTGATGAGGGGAGTTTTGCTGATTGATGAGGATAATCTGGCCTGTGACTCAATCAAAGGGCTGTACTCTGAGCTCACTTTCGTAATATAACCAGGAGTCAACCAGACCTGACAGATACAGACACCTGCAGTGTTGGTCAGGCAATCTGAGCCACACTCTCAGAGATCCATCCATAAGGTGAATCAAACTCGACTGTGTTGTTTCAGTCTTCCTAGTCCAGCCTGTAACAAACTCAACTCTTGATAGGCACAGATCACTGGCCGAAAAAAAATCCACAACTACAACTGGCTGATAGGAATCGAACCCAAGACTTCCCAGACAGGAATCTGCGATGCAAACCACTGCGCCAAAACGGGTGACTGACACGGCTGTCATTCTCAATGATGCACTTGAAACAATATTTCATCGCAGATCTAAAGATATGAGGAGCGATATCACACTGTACAAGAACAGAAAAGAATGTAAGGAAAGATAAAATTGTTGACGGCCACATTCTGTACAGGCAATCGTGTCCACACACTGAAAGCTGAACATCCAAATGCCTTCAAGCACTAACTCGAATGTTTGCTTTCCAGTGATGCATGAGACAACACTTTACGATGTTGCCCAGCAACCCTTAGTTCCAAAATACAAACAAACAAAACGTGGCGGAATATCCATGGAGGCAGGGACTGAACACTCTGCATAAGTGTGCTTAACGATGCAACTATGTCGTACCTGCTGCTGTGAGTGGATGGTATTAAGTGGATCCTTTCTTACAGCTGCAATTCATTTCATGTGCCATGGCTTATACGCAGTCTTTCACCAAGTTTTGCAGTGGTATAACCCTGTGGGGTTCCTTCGACATGGACTAAGTGGCATGTGACAGATTCTGAGTTAAAAAAAAAAAAAAAGCACGACCTGCCCAAGTTTGTGGCGACGGTATCAGGCGCTGATCACATCTTGCTCAAACAATTCTGACAGTAGGGAGCTACTGTGCAACTGACTGAACTCTTTTACAAATGCATGGATATCATCACTCACTGTGGGGCAGTGATTCAATCTCGCTCGTTCACTCCCTTCAGAACTGAAAAAGCCTGAAGGATGACATGTTCAGTTATTCCAGAATACGCAGAACACATTTGTTCCAGATTTTGTGACTGGAAAAACTCCATTTGACACCACAAGAGGCAGTTCAGCTGCATCAGAACTAAGCCTGAGCTGAAAAATACAATGTTCCTTCATTTACCTCCTTCTCATCAACATTAACATTTTGAATGTTGCCATATTGGATTTAATTGACTTGTTGACTTCATTTGTTTCCTGTCTGAGAAAGTAATAAAGAGAGAGAGAGTAAGACGGGGAGGGGGGGGGGGGGGGGGGGGGGGGGGGGGGGGGGGGGGGGAAGGGGGGGGAGGGGGGGGGGGGGGGGGGAAAGAGGGGGGGGAAGAGAGAGAGAGAGAGAGTGAGAGAGAGAGAGTGTGTGTGTGCTTGTGTGGGTATGAGAGAGAGACAGCATATGTGCATAACACCCCATGAGTGTGCAAGCACCTGCCCATTGTTTATTTTCAAAGTTTAAAAAAACACTGTATGCTGATTCTAAAACAAACAAAGAAACAAAAACCACTATTTCAGTTTTTAAAGAAAAATTATATGCATGCTTCTCATGAACATTTTTCACCCTGATGTTTCATTGTTAACTTTTCATTTCAAATCTTCATCATCGTATTCTTTTCTAGTTCCAGCTATGCATGTGCATATTGATTAATCTTAAGTTCAAGCTATTAACACAGTAGTCTCAGCTAAAAAAAAAACCAAAAAAAACAAGCAACCAATTGACCTGAAAGGCACTGCGTGGGATCAGGGACACTGCAAAGTTCAGCTGTAAAGCGGTGTGAAGAAATACTTTTCAAGAACGGCAAAAACCATTTTTTTCCATCCAATTTAATTAAACATTAGGGGGCCAGAATAGCCCAGTTGGTAGAGCGCTGGACTCGTGATCCTGGGGTTGTGGCTTTGAATGTCCGCTGTGCCGTGCCGTTTCGGTACAGGGGGATTCTTTCCCTTGGAGCTGACATTGGTTATGACTCCATTTCCCATACAATCCTTCGAATGAGACTATAAACCGAGGTCCCGGTGTGTAAACGCACGCATAAGATCTTGCATCACCAACTTTCGTGTGTAAACACACGCATAACATCTTGCATCACCAACTTTCGGAAGAGAAGGCCACCTTCTTTGTTGCCTAGATGGGATTAATACTTGCCTGTCTACACAGGGAGTGTCCGTAAGAGTATCATCCTGCACACGCAGAAAGAAAGAAAAGAAAGAGAAAAATGAAATGTTGATTGGTTCTCACACCACATTGATTTTGTGTGAAAGAACATTCATTTCTTTTTTCAAATGATGTATTACAGTGTGTCCTTTAGCTGTTTTGTTTGTGTCCTATTCATCTGAAAATCACTTTACCGGCATTAAGTTTAGGTAGATTGCTAAAATGTAAGAACTGGTAAGAGTTAACCTCTTCCTTGCTTGCCCTGTGTCTATTACGGGGTCGTTTTCATGATCTTATACACCCATGACCGTGTCTACTACGGGGTACTTTTTACTTGATTATATCTATTTTTATCATACTAATGACCAGCAAAATCAAATTATCATGATACCACACCATAGCACAGGGTATATAAGAAAAAAAAAAAAACATGCACAAAATCTAAGAGAGATCTCAATAAATGAATGAGTAGTGAACAGATGAGTGAACCTACTGCAATCTGGCCCCAGCACTCAGCAATACAGAAAAGCTCTTATACTGTGGCAGGGAAAGGGTTGAGAGTAAATGTCACTGGGAGAAGGGAGAGTCGGTTGCTGTACTCTCTCTCCCTTTTTCCCTTCAAGCACTGGTACCTCTGAACCAACATTACTGGTAAACTAGTTAGCATCTATTTGGTTAAAATGAAAGATCTTCTTTTTCTTCGTCACATTTCTTGCCAGGTGCCTGCATTTCTGTGACGGTTGATATCAGACAAGGCAAGACTTTAGGGGGTAAGAAGGTACAGGGGAGCATGAGGAGAAGGAAAAGGGACAGCATCCTGAAATCAATCCAGAAACAAAACAAACTGTTCACACCATTTCCAGACTGAATGTACCAAAAACGTTTACATGTGTGTGTGTGTGCGTGCATGCGTGCATACGTGCATGTCATCCTGCCTGCGTGCATGCATGTGTGCGTGCGCGTGCATGCCTGCGTGTGTGTGTGTGTGTGTGTGTGTGTGTGTGTGTGTGTGTGTGTGTGTGTGTGTGTGTGTGTGTGTGTGTGTGTGTGTGTGTGTGTGTGAAGTCAAAATTATCTTTATTGAGAGTTGAAGAATAAGCTGTCAAACTTTTTTACATCCTGCCACATCGAGAGAGAGAGAGAGAGAGAGAGAGAGAGAGAGAGAGAGAGAGAGAGAGAGAGGAGAGAGAGAGAGAGACAGACAGAAGAGAGACAAAGAGAGGAGAGACAGACAGACAGACAGACAAAGACCAGAAACTGACAAAGAGGAGAGAGAGAGAGACAGATACAGAGAGAGAGGGAGAGATTGTGTGTGTGTGTGTGTGTGTGTGTGTGTGTGTGTGTGTGTGTGTTATGCACCAGAGAGAAAGAGAAAGAAAGAGGAAAGGAGTGAAAGCGCGAACACACGTGAGAGAGAGAGAGAGAGAGAGAGAGAGAGGAGAGAGAGAGAGAGAGGATTATCATTACATAAGAAATGCAATATAGAACAAATGGTATCGAGAAAGTGAGAGAGGGAAAGGTGGGGGAGGGGAAAAAACATAACAGAGAGACAGAGAGAGAGACAGAGAGAGAAAGAGAGAGAGAGAAAAAGGGACAGAGAGAGAAAAGCAGAGAGAGAGAGACAGAGAGACAGAGACAGAGAGAGAGACAGAGAGAGAGAGAGAGAGAGAGAGAGAGAGAGAGAGAGAGAGAGAGGAGAGAGAGAGAGAGAGAGGAGAAGAAAGACACATAGAGAGAGACAGTGAGAGAGAGAGAGACAGAGAGAGATAGAAACAGAGGAGAGAGAGAAAGAGAGAGAGAGAGAGAGAGAGAGAGAAGAGAGAGAAGACGCACAGAGACAAGAGACAGAACAGAGAGAGAGAGAGAGACAGCCAGAGAGAAAGAGAAAGAGAGACAGGAGAGAGAGAGAGAGAGAGAGAGAGAGAGAGAAAGAGAGAGAGAGAGAGAGAGAGAGAGAGAGAGAAGAGAGAGAGAGACAGACAGAGAACAGGACAGACGACAGAGAGAGAGAGAGAGATTATAAAGCAAAATCTATCACAGGCACATGGCAGATTAATGGAAAATGAAGCAGCTGGGGAATACATCTTCTACTTCTTTAGTTGCGAAGTTTGAGAGAATGGCCTAGACGGGGGCACAAAGGCTGTGTGACAGCATGTGTGTGTGTGGGCAGGCAGAAGGTGTTGGGGTTGAGGGGGCGGGGGTTGCAGGGAATGAGAACAGTGAGAGGAGGGGGAATGAGGAGGGGGAATGTAAGGTAATATTACTTATAGCCCAGCCGACCGCAAATGTCCATAACAGAGCAGTCACCACGCTGAAGTAGACAGGGGAGGAAGAGGAGCAGAGGTCAAGGGAAAGAGGGGAACAGACGTTAAACTGACTTAAGTCAGATGGTTTAAAGATGGCAATAGTCATTTCAGCCATGTCATATGTGTACAGCGAGAGGTTTCAAGTTTAGTGGGAATTCTGTTTCTGTTCCTCCTCTTTTCCCCACCCTCTCCCTCCCCCCATCCCCATTCCAGCATATACACACACACACACACACACACACACACACACACACACACACACACACACACACATACACACAAAACACACACACACACACACGTATGCACACAGGAGCAGCACACACACACACACACACACACACACACACACACACACACACACACACACACACACACACACACACCAATACCATTATCATCAGATTCCAGAAGCATCTCTTCTTCAGCCATCTTGTTTAGTGGCACCGCTTCTTCCTGTAGAGAAGATCCAAGTTTGGTCTTAAATCCATGTTATAACCACTAACAAATTTTCTTTTAATCAAAATGAAACAAATTATTCCATTACTAGGTGTGTGCGCGCACTCACACTCACATGTACACACACACATACATACATATGTGCACACACACGCACACTACACTCACACACACACACACACACACACACACACACACACACACACACACACACACTCACACACACACCACACACACACACACACACACACACACATTTCTAAACACTTATATGTCAAATGTGAAAATGTTTCAGACATAAATAGCATTAAAAATTTTGTTATTGATACCTTTAAAACACACACACACACACACACACACACACACACACACACACACACACACACACACACACACACACACACACACACATACAGAATGTTTGCGCCAAAGCACCACTAGTTTGGCGTTACGAGCGTGTAACCGTATAGTCGTCTCCTCTTGATTGCAAATGTTACCTTTCTTGTTTGTCACAATTAACAGTTCCCTGTCACATTCAAGATTTCCTGTGAAATAAATCAAACCATCCAACCATCTATATGAAGCGTGCACAGAGCTCACCTTGCCATCCTCAAGCTGCACAGCACAAGCCCTCTGCAGCAGCTCCACAAAATAGTGGATCAACAAACTCTGAAACATAGAAAGAAGAGTAAAAAAAAAAAAAAAAAAAAAAAGAAAGACAGAAAGGAGAGTAAGAAAAAAAAAAGGAACACAAATAAAAAAAACAGTAAGAAACAAAACACATAAACAAAAAACAAAACAGCAGGAAAAAAAAAAGAAGAAAAAAAGCAGCAGAAGGAAGAAAACTTAGCATGTCTCCAAGCTCAGTAATTTCTCATTGTGTTTTAGTTGTTTTTTAAATGCTTTTCATTTTGCCACTTAAAAAAAAAAAAAAAAATTAACATCTATCAGCTATGGCATTCAGGGTTATTTTCATCATGGAGGCATCAGTGCATATGGGCTACCCCATTCATACCCACAGCTGCCATTTTCCTTCTGGAATCAGAATTCTGGAACCAGGGAAAAAGTTTTTGACTGAAAGCATTTCTGACCCCCTTATGTCTCAGTTGACAAACGTATGATTTAAAGGGAAAACACATTTCTATCTGTACCATTGCCAATATCCACTAACATCATTTGGGTTTTATTTAGTACTACTTTATCATCCGATTTTTGTTTTAATGACCCCTGATATCCCACCTTTTCACACAAAATGTTTGAATTTCTGGATTTTTACACTGAATCCAGGATTTCAGGAATGATTTTTAAATTTGGCTAATGTCATAAAAATTTTTGAGAGAGTTGGTGGCTAGGTACACCACATTTGCCAAATCATAAAACCAAAATGTGCTGGGGTTACAATAAACCGATAAGTGAATAAATAAACATGGCGAAATACAGACGAACAGGCAAGTATACAGAAACGCTTATTCAACGTAAAACATGACACAGATAAGTGAATTTCCGACAAATCTATCTTTTCAGATGTTGTAAACATTAGACATGAAAAAAAAAGGGTGCAAAATGAATACTCCCCATGCACCCATCAAGATGAGAAATGTTAATTTTCCTACATAACTAAGAAAAACCTTCAGAAAACTGACTCCGGGATAAGCTCTAATGGACGCATGATCTGCGCTGTTCCCAAGCACATTGGTCAGGCCTTGAGTGCTAAGCTAATATGGCCTGCACCACCACTTGGTTATGTCTATGGTTGTGCAAGCATGCGTGCATGTGCATGCAAGCGTGCTGCAAGTGTGTGCATGTGCACCCATGTACACAAGTGCATACTTGCATGAAAATATGAGAGGGCCTGCCTAAGGAGATGTGACGGCAATACGTATAAGGACAAAATCTCCGTGCACACAAACATGCTCTCCCCCATCTGTTAAAGACCACCAAGATACTGACACAGCTAGGCCATACAGACGGTCAGTCACAAACAGAACCATTGAGCACGAGTGCAATAAATACACAGGCTGCTAAGTCATTGGGTTGAAGATGGCATGGTCCCAGCAAAAGCAGGAAAAATGAATTTGAGGCAATTGAATTTGCCTATCTGACTCATGTGTAATGAAAACATGCAGCAGCAGGATGAAAGGCACAGGCTGGGACGGGACGGAGAGGGACATGTGGATGAAATTCTAACAACATCTGACAACAAACACACACAGTGTGTATTGCAGTAAGCCCCAGCCTAATCTGACTTACGAGAATGTAATGACTGCTTGTTTTTTCCCCCACTCCACAGCACTTTCTCACCTTACTGCTCCCCATTACTCCTCCTCTCCATTCATCTTTCCATCTCATCTCACTCCACTCTGCTACCACCAGTCCCATGCCCCCTCTTCCCCCCTCCACTCCCTTCTCATAGACTATTCTTCTGCCCCAATAGTGGCAGTGTTGAATGTCCTGAACTTGATTATCGCTGCTTTCTCTGCAAAGAAGACAATGACCACATGAGTGTGCTTCTCTACGTGAAAAGGTCTTCCCAGAGCTCTATTTCCATTGGACAGTTTTGCCGCAGTTCTCCCTCCCTCCCCCCCCCCCCCCCCCCCCCCTCCTCCCTCCGTACTCCCCCACTTCCCCCTTCCCAAAGTCTGCTCACGTATTTAAAAATGTGCATGTATTAAAAACACTCATCATCATTAGCATGATTTAACACCTTTGGCAGTACCTGAGAGGGGCTCTCAGGTGAACACTACAGGGGGGAATGATCGGTCAATATCCTCATTTCATACACATGTGAACCTTTAGGGTGATTTGTGAAAGTAACGAGCCTTCAGATCTATCAGGTGATTTGTGAAAGTTACGAGCCTTCAGATCTATCGGGTGATTTGTGAAAGTAATGAGCCTTCAGATCTATCAGGTGATTTGTGAAAGTAATGAGCCTTCAGATCTATCGGGTGATTTGTGAAAGTAATGAGCCTTCAGATCTATCGGGTGATTTGTGAAAGTAATGAGCCTTCAGATCTATCGGGTGATTTGTGAAAGTAATGAGCCTTCAGATCTATCGGGTGATTTGTGAAAGTAATGAGCCTTCAGATCTATCGGGTGATTTGTGAAAGTAATGAGCCTTCAGATCTATCGGGTGATTTGCATTCTACTGGATGTGGGCTGCATGGGGAAAAGACCCCTAGGTTCTGATGTGTGGAGTCGCTACCCAGAATGAAGTGAGCAATGGATATTGAAACCCAGGTTAACTTCAGGGACTGTTGGAAGACAAAGAGACTGAAACAATGAATTGCTTGTGAAATGGAACCTCAGAAAAGTTTGAGAGAAGGAACCTCAGAAACAGTCAGACTTTGGTATACGAGGATGATGTCTCCACAGCCAGTATTGTAATGCTGAATAAGGTGTTATGCCTTAATGCCTGTGTGTTTTCATTCTTTGTGATGTATAGACCAGTCACTTGTAAACTTACAGGCAGAACTACAACAAATCTTGAGGTGAAACTGACCAGAATGCAGCGTGATTGGTCAGCAAAATCATCCAAAAGCTGCTTAGAAACCAGCTGAGGTGTGACTCACTCGTGGAGAAGCGAACGTCATCCTGCTCTGCTAAAGTTGCAGCTCAGGTACAACGAATGTCAGATCAGGATTAGAAAACTACATCTACAGAAGGCATGGCTCATAGCTCACTGAATGCAACAGGATTGGGTCCAGGGGACTTGACAAAAGGAACTGTCTACCTGTGTTGTGACAGAAGAAACGGGAAAAAAGGCAGGTTGACGACGCACCTGCTGGGGGCTGATAAGGGGACTTTTCAGCCACAGAGGGTTGCAGATGATGACGGATCTACTGGGGGGGGGGGGGGGGGGGGGGGGGGGGGGGGGGGGGGGGGGGGGGGGGGGGGGGGAGGGGGGGGAGGGGTGGGGAGAGGAGGGGAGGGGGGAGGGAGGGGGGGGGAGACGGGGGGGGGGGGAACAAAGGGACACAGTTCAGCCAGAGAGGGTGATTACGACAACTACAGAGTAAGACATACCACCCTCCAGTCGACATCCAGAGGAAGAGACAACAACACTACCATTCTCGGCTGTGGGCACCCCAAGTCGCCCACCTAACCATTGGATACCTACGTCTATCACAACAAAACATTGTGGTGTTACATGCATAACGCGTGCATACATGTGGTTTTGTCTTTGTTCTATATTTAGTGAAGACTTCATTTATGTCTTCACCTTGGTTGGGAGACGTGGCACTGGATTGTCTGACCTTACTGATGTATAACAGAATAGTTGTGATACCTTTGCATATATGTTATCATGTATTTCACCTGACAGTTGAAACAGCTTTTGCATTTAACATGTTATCAGCGCATAAAGCAAAATCATTACCTGATCATTATTTCAAGGAAAAAAAAAAAAAAAGCTGTTCTGTGACACTGATTTTACAGCTCAAAATGTGTATCTCAAATTTTCAGCCATTACATTTCAGCTACATCTTCATGAATGGGATCACTTGAAAGGTCTTAATAATAGCTATCATTCTGTCAAGCTTTATAACGCTTATGCTTTCAAGTACTTGCTGAGAAAATAAACAGCATTAAAGTCTACCCTGACACTCACAAACACAAGCACACATGCACAAACACATAAAAAAAAAATTGTTACATTCGAGATAATTTGCATTCCCTTCTAATCTGTACTAGATCTTTACTGCTGTGAAGGGACATCCATGTGCAGCATGTCTCTGCAGGTAAAAGAACCCATGGCACATCTCATTCTGTCAACATTCTGCAAAACCACTGTGATGTATTGAAATTCAGTGTTTACTGTGCTGGGTTTGACTTAAGTCTGTGTGTCTATGTGGGTGTTTTTTAATTCATTCTCACTTTCAGATCAGTACTACTTCAGACTGGCATAATTTCAAGACCAACACAGCAAAGAATCTGGAAAGTGAGGGTAGATTCTTGCTGAGGTTTTCCTTCTTGTGGCTAATGCAAATATGGATCAAATTGTTACAAACACTCAAGAGATCCTTGCTTCATGTATTTGTGTGTGCAGTAATGCCCATATGTAAAAGACTAAACAAATATGCTGACTGAGATCATAGAAACCAAATCTTTTTTATAGCCTTAGCTTGCTGTAGGTAAGCATCAGAAACTCATGTTTGCATCCTCATGAATATATGCATGTGGGAGGAGGAGGGTGGAATCTCTTATGTACATTTCACTTTCATGTGGGTGAGTGCGCTGGTGAGAGATGTATACACATTGCAATGGCGTAGAAGTTGGATAGTGAGATGGGGTAGAAGTTGGATAGTGAGATGGGATAGAAGTTGGATAGTGAGATGGGGTAGAAGTTGGATGGTGAGATGGGGTAGAAGTTGGATGGTGAGATGGGGTAGAAGTTGGATGGTGAGATGGGGTAGAAGTTGGATAGTGAGATGGGGTAGAAGTTGGATAGTGAGATGGGATAGAAGTTGGATAGTGAGATGGGGTAGAAGTTGGATGGTGAGATGGGGTAGAAGTTGGATGGTGAGATGGGGTAGAAGTTGGATAGTGAGATGGGGTAGAAGTTGGATGGTGAGATGGGGTAGAAGTTGGAGAGTGAGATGGGGTAGAAGTTGGATGGTGAGATGGGGTAGAAGTTGGATAGTGAGATGGGGGGTAGAAGTTGGATGGTGAGATGGGGGGTAGAAGTTGGAGAGTGAGATGGGGTAGAAGTTGGATGGTGAGATGGGTAGAAGTTGGAGAGTGAGATGGGGTAGAAGTTGGATGGTGAGATGGGGTAGAAGTTGGATAGTGAGATGGGGTAGAAGTTGGATGGTGAGATGGGGTAGAAGTTGGAGAGTGAGATGGGGTAGAAGTTGGATGGTGAGAGATGGGGTAGAAGTTGGATGGTGAGATGGGTAGAAAGTTGGAGAGTGAGATGGGGTAGAAGTTGGATGGTGAGATGGGGTAGAAGTTGGAGAGTGAGATGGGGTAGAAGTTGGATAGTGAGATGGGGTAGAAGTTGGATGGTGAGATGGGTAAAGTTGGATAGTGAGATGGGGTAGAAGTTGGATAGTGAGATGGGGTAGAAGATGCAGGTTGTGTGATGTTGGTTTGGTCTTTTCTAATTTTATGTGCATTCATGTCAGATATAACATTTTTTTCCCCCCATTGTAATAAATGAGTCTTTTGTATAATTCCATAGTTCTGGTCATCTGTGTGTGTGTATCCATAAGTGACCGTGTATGTGTGTGCGTGTGTGTGTGTGAGAGTGTGCGTGTGTGTGTATATGCATGCAGATTGCATGGGTGTTTATATCATGTTTGTTTTTTACCCGGAGACAGCTGTTCGATTATAACACCCCCCATGAACCCACCACACCCTCAGAGCTGTGACAAAACAGAAAATTTGACGTATGTGACGCCCACATACCTGCATCACGGCATCCAGCAGGAAGGAGATGAGGAAGGGGTAGAGGCCGGAGTGCGTCAGGGTGACAGGCAGGCCTGCCCATCACACAGCAAAACACAGGCCTCACCATCGGCAGTCAAACAACAACAGTCACAGGGAACAGCACACAGCACTGTTATTCACATCTGTGGAGTTGGGTGTGAAGATGTCAGCAGCAGCATGCTTAACTCCCACAGATCCACAGCAAATACTGACATGGGATGCTGACCGACACAGCCTCTGCACAGGATGTAGTCCAGTCAAGACATTAATTGGTATTTAGTTTTAATCAGATGTGCACAAATACACTGTCTTCCTAAAAGAGGTTGTCACAGTACCTTTGCATTAGGCTTCTAACTTGGAGACCACATACATTCACATATCAGAAACATCAGACCTCCACCCCCACCTTCCCAACCTGCCCTCTCCCCCTTCATCCTCCCCCTCCATCCAAGTCTCCACCTCTCTCTTTTTTCTTATCAGATGCCCCCCCCTGCCCCCCCCCCCCCCCCCCCCCCCACCCCATGTAGGGTAAATTGCCTTCGCACGCCCGGGTAACATTCACAGCTGGTATGATTAATATTCCCTCACTCCCAATCCCCCTCACCCCTCCCTTATTTCTTTTTCTTTTTTTTCTTTCTGTTTGTTTGATTGTCTGTTTGTTTGTCTGTTTGTTCCACACAGAACCAACAGGTGGCTGCCTCCACAGAATATTCAAACCTATGAAGCAAGCTGTCTAATCAGATGATCAGGATAATGATGTTCACAGCGCTTGACTGGCTGTTGTGGCGAAGTGGTCAGCATCACCAATTCCCGGCTGGGAGCTTGTGGGTTCATTTCCCATCAGAGTCATGTGGGATTTTTTTCTGCCCTGACTGGCTCATACCCAGAGCTGAGTTTGCTATGGACTCAGTTGGGAAGACTGGGACCACACAGTCAAGTTTCTTCTACTAAATGGATGGGTCTCTGAGGGTGTTGCTCAGATTTCCTGACCAACACTGCGGGTGTCTAGATCTCTCGGGCCTGGTTGATGCTGGGATATGTCATGAAAGTACATGTAGAGTACAGCTCTGTCATGCAGTCTCAGACTGGAATAGAAATCCAAAGCATCACCTTCATCATCCCTATTCTCATCGATCAGCATAAAAAAAAAAAGACTTAAATTCTGTGGTCCTTCATGCCCTGCTCTCATGGATCCGATATCCTCTCCGCATCTATGGCTTTGGTTTGATTCCATTGGGGCACCAGTATCAGGAAGTCGGCAGACACGGTGGCGTCCTCTGGAGGGAAAGCTCATGCACACTGGCTCCACAACTAAGCAATTACTGTTGTCAGTAGGGGGCTTAGTAGGGGTTGGATCAATACAGGCACCCCTGAACACCACTTAAAAGAGAGACTT
>JADBJO010005298.1:0-10000 GCA_016801955.1 Conus betulinus | reverse complement strand
ATCCCATGATTCATCAGTGACATCCAGTCTTTCGGGCTGATGTCTGAACATGACACAGTGCAGTGTGCATATTTTTTTTTTCTTTCTTTTTAAAAAAAAAAAACCTTTTTACCTGTCTTTTGTATCATCCATTCCACAGGTATACAGTGGCCAGCTCTTCTAAGATGCAATGGACTTGAAATTACATAATCCAAAAAAAAAATTCTTTTTTAAACAAACGTTCATACGCTGGATCACCGTCTCAACCGAAATGCTCATTGAATACAACTTAACGGCCAAAGATAGTGAGCATGGACACAGCACTGGCCATGTATTCCATCCAAATCATCTAATTTTAACATTAGGGTTGTTCTTATTTTTTCCTTTTCAGGAACATATTTCCTTCAGACAATTCTAACCCATTTTACCGATGGCAAATCAGACAAACTGATACCACATGAGGCTTCATCTGTTCAAGGCAACATTGTTTAAAATGACATAGCGGCAGGGAGGGAGGAGGGGTGTGGGCATAGACAGAGAGAGAGAGAGCAGGAGGAAGGAGGAGGGGAGTGGTGGTGGGCAGAGGGGGAGTGTGTAGGAAGGGCAGACAGGGAGTAATGAGAAAAAGGGAGAAGAAGGGGGAGGTGCAGATTCAAACCTGCAGACCTGTAAGAATAATGTCCAACATTGCTCTCTTTCATAATTCAGCTCACAGTCAAGACAAGCAATAAACAGTTAATATGAGAAGATAAGTTGTTTCTTGTTCTTCGTTTTCACTGTCCTAAATGTTATTTGTCTTTGCCTGAAGAAGACCCCAAGAGGTCGAAATGCATTGTGGTTTGTCCTGTACTTTGTGTCCTTGGCGGTAACTAACCCCCTCTTTTTCTAAATTTTGCTTCATTTTCCGCCCTCAGTCACTCTGTTTTGAAAATAAACAGTAGCAGTTGGCTTTGCTTTTAAAAATGAAAACCAAAATGCCTCATTTGCAAGAGTAGATTTTCACACACACACACACACACACACACACACACCAGACACACACACACACACACACATCAGACACACACACACACACACACACACACACACACACCACAACCACCACCACCACCATTTGTACACATAACGACAAACATTCAAGAAAGGTCTTTTATCTAACGGTGACAATTGTGGCTGTTAAACTACAACTGTTGAGAAAGCTGTCAGTGCTGACCACACTCAAGGGCAAGTGGTCACAGGTGACTGAATATCACACCTCTAATCAACGAAAGCTCTCAGTCATCAGGTTCCCCATCTCACCAATGTTTAAAGGGCTGCTTCAGTGAGTCTCCGTTTTTACAATTTGTATGAATATTTCCACCTTCGTGTGCAAACTTTAAAGGATGAGAACCAGACACATCATCAATGCTGTGATCAGAGTGCAAGTTAGAATATAGGACAAAACCTTGTTGACCACACCTTCTGTCCGGTCAAAACTGATTTGGAGTTGCATAATGCATGTGAAAGCCTACCAAACTTGTGGGCACTGTACTTATTTCTTTAGCATGGTGTTGCTATGGCTACAGTGCTCATGTGGCTCTTACCACCTCGTGTCACAAACTGACCTTGTAAACAGAAGCATCTGAATTTGCCACTCACTCTTGTGTTTTGTAAAAGCACTGTGCTGTCTTGCAGCTGCTTGTCCATATCGTCTTGCAGAATAACTAACAAATCTTTCAAAAATTTGTTTTTCTTAAAGTTGAATCGCACACCTGCATCAAAAATGGAAGGAGAAAATTTGAGCTCCAAAGCATGAAATATTCACAAAGCATGGATCACCAGAAAGTTTCCGTAATGACCAGACATACGAAACTGATGGTGACTGGAGGACGAAAGAGTATGTTGTTAGTAACAGGCAAACATGACTGATGGTTTGTACTTCAAAGTGGAGGCTGAAGACTCTATCAGCAGCAGTGGACCTGATAGTCACCTCCGAAAGCACCTGCTGACGGGTGGTAATCTTCACAGGTGCCCTGTCAGCCCAGGGAGCCCTGTCTGGAATCAAGTGGAGAAGATGTGAGGGGCAAGCCGGACCAGGCCTGTGCAGACAGATGGACGGCACTGCAGTGGATACCTTCCCACCGTGGTTATCATGGAGAATGGGTTTGCAGATCAGTGTACTAAACCGGGAGCAGCAGGTGACAACCCCTTCAGACCAGGAGCAGAAGACCCTGATCAAGAACGTCAAGAGACAGAAGATGCTATACACCTCCCACTGCAGCGAGACCGCCAGGTCAGCATCTCCAGACTTCTCAGTCACAGGACAAGCAATGCTTTTTTCTTTTCTTTCTTTCTCTCTTCCTGCGCAAGCAGGCTGATACTCCTGCAGACACTGCCTGTATAGACAGGCGGTGGAATTTTGTCTGTATGACCAGTTTTTATCCCGCCATTAAGGCAGCCATACTCCATCTTCTGGGAAGGTGCATGCTACATGTAACATGTCATCCATACCAATGGCCAAACTGGCGATGGGCTTTTATGTGTGTGCAAGATGTTGTGTGTGCTTTCACACACGGAACCTCGGTTTATAGTCTCACTCAAAGGACTGTATGGGGAATGGAGTCAGAACCAATGTTAACTCCGAGGGAAATATCCCCCTGTACCGAAATTCGAACCTTCAACCCCAGGATCACGAGTCTGGCGCTCTACCAACTGAGCTATTCCGGCCCCCAAGCAATGCTTAACAATCATACGCACAAGCTGGATTGCCTCCAACTCCTACTGCCAGTGTGGGGGCAGAATGGAGCAGGCAGTGCATCAGATACAATATCCTAAGGGAATGCCCACTCCATGGCAACGTGAGAGACAGATCAAGGCCAAATGGGGCAACAATGCACTGAAAGCTGTGGGGACGCCAGGGAACCTCCAGAGGACAGTCAACTTCACATGGACTGTTGATGTGATGACAAACGAGAAAAAAGAAGAGAGGCTAATGGTCTTGGGTGCCTGAACATTCCTTCAGCTCAATCTGACAAAAAAAATATCTTCAGCTTGATCTTTCACAGTTCTGGTTTCAGGACTTGCCTTGGTTTGGGACTACAACCCTGGGAACATAAGCAGAGCTCTGATTTCAACTTGTTTTGGACACTACATACACCATCTACAGTCTCCTGGGCTCTAAACAATACAAGTCTGTTCAATGTCATGGCTGTATATTGGTGAAAATTGTCAGTAATGGATTAATGAGTACAGAGTAGACAGTGATTGAAATGTATAGTGATTGAAATGTAGGGGATGTAAACAACAGAAACAGCATCTGACTGTCAGTAAGCAGTTACTTACATTGCATCACAGCAGGTGACTGTTGCAGAGGTGTCAACATTTAACAAAAACTGGAGATGAAAATGTGTGTGTGGTGACATTGTTGTCCTGAGTTGCTGACCTGTACAACGAGGCTGAAAAAGAAGAGAGGCTAATGGTCTTGGGTGCCTGAACATTCCTTCAGCTCAATCTGACAAAAAAAAATATCTTCAGCTTGATCTTTCACAGTTCTGGTTTCAGGACTTGCCTTGGTTTGGGACTACAACCCTGGGAACATAAGCAGAGCTCTGATTTCAACTTGTTTTGGACACTACATACACCATCTACAGTCTCCTGGGCTCTAAACAATACAAGTCTGTTCAATGTCATGTCATGGCTGTATATTGGTGAAAATTGTCAGTAATGGATTAATGAGTACAGAGTAGACAGTGATTGAAATGTATAGTGATTGAAATGTATGGATGTAAACAACAGAAACAGCATCTGACTGTCAGTAAGCAGTTACTTACATTGCATCACAGCAGGTGACTGTTGCAGAGGTGTCAACATTTAACAAAACTGGAGATGAAAATGTGTGTGGTGACATTGTTTGCTGATCCTGCTAGTTGCTGAAGTTTAATTTTTCCTGTACAAACACAACACCCTTCAAAATGTCATACCCAATCAAAAAGACAGCATGCACTCTCAGACTGGGTTTAGGCAGACCCAGTTTCCGACGCAGAAAGATTCATCCTTCACCATGGCAATCTCGTGCGTGTAGGCATTTTCGCGTTTCACACAATTAGAGAATACTCAAGAGAGTCACTCTTTGTTTTCCAGTCACTTTGGAAGCTTCACATTAATAATGAACGCTTATGACCTGATCATTAATGATTAAAACTGTTTTTGGCCTATTCAATCATAATCCATTATTGTAAATAGATTGCCATTACATCCTTTCAACAAAACATTGATTTTAATCTATTGATGTTTTAAACATTGAATGTTGCGACTTTTTGATGTTGTGTCAGTCTTTGCTCTTTTCCCCCTTCTGCTCTGGCTCACCTGTTCCAACTACACACTCAGCCATTTGTTTTTACACATGACTTTAAAACAGTGAAAATACAGTCTCAGAATGCACATACTCTGATGAAAGAAAGTAGTTATTTTCTATGAAAGAGGAAATCACAGAGAAAATCCAAATAATCTGATTCATTTGTGTGTAATGTGACGGTTAGGATTGGGAAACTGGGCTTACTTTCTAAACTGATCTACATTTGATTAAAATGTGTCATATCTATTGACTAATTTCTGTCACACTCCTTAGTTCATGACCACGGAGCTATGCAACTGAAATACTGAATTTGATATCTGTATTTTATGTATTGGAATGTTATCACTCTCGCTGTTCATAAATCCAGGCTGACTGAGTGCTGACAATGACAGGAAAATTGTCTCATATCCTGACGGTCTTGACTTTAAAACGCAACAAAACAAAACCGTGTGATTTGTCAGTCATCTCTTTTGTTCCTGTTTTCGTTTGATGAAGAACATTGTTTGAAAACAAATAGAGCTAAGTCAGTCGTCCTTTTTTCCCCTGTCACTGTCGACTTGTCTGTGTTGCTGATGGAATGGAGGCTTACTGATGTGGCAAACAAAACTTTAACAGGAAACAAACAACGCATGGTTTCTTATCCAGATCATGTGATTTCTGAGAATTATTTTCCCCTTTTCACTGTCAAATTATTTTCCTTGTTAAATTTAACGTAACAATAAAAGCTGCAGATTAATGTCAAATCTAAATAAATGAATTCCATTGCCACCCACACTGATGTGTTATTTCAGCTGTAACAATGTTTGTCAGAGCCGGATTCCATGTCTCAAACGAGACAGATTCCTGAATGATGTCAGTAACAGTGACTTTTTTTTCTTCATTCGTTAGTTAATTATAACAAAACACGCACTTTCTACAAAAACTGTTTACATCTGCTGAATCAGGATCAGGATCAGGACTTTTATGTTGCTGGAACCTTCCTAGGTTATACATAGCAACGGCAGGATCAGGACTTTTATGTTGCTGGAACCCTCCCTAGGTTATAAATAGCAATGGCAGGATCAGGACTTTTATGTGCTGGAAACCTCCCTAGGTTATAAATAGCAACGGCAGGATCAGGACTTTATGTTGCTGGACACTTCCTAGGTTATAAATAGCAACGGCAGGATCAGGACTTTTATGTTGCTGGAACCTCCCTAGGTTATAAATAGCAATGGCAGGATCAGGACTTTTATGTTGCTGGAACCTCCCTAGGTTATAAATAGCAACAGCAGGATCAAGACTTTTATGTTGCTGGACACTTCCTAGGTTATACATAGCAACGGCAGGATCAGGACTTTTATGTTGCTGGAACCTTCCTAGGTTATAAATAGCAATGGCAGGATCAGGACTTTTTATGTTGCTGGAACCTTCCTAGGTTATAAATAGCAATGGCAGGATCAGGATTTTTATGTTGCTGGAACCTCCCTAGGTTATAAATAGCAACGGCAGGATCAGGACTTTCAAGTTGCTGGAACCGTCCTAGGTTATAAATAGCAATGGCAGGATATCAGAACGTGGAATGTCATAGGGCCTAACTGGAGTTGTATGCTTTCTATAATCATCAAAAACAGAGAGAGAGAGAGAGAGAGAGAGAGAGAGAGAGAGAATTGGTGGTAATGTAACTTACTGTAAGGCAGCAGACTAGATAACTTGAGCTTTAAAGAAATGCACATAATAAAATTATTTACAAAAGTTTGTCTGGAGCTTTTTCCTTCGGGGTTTAGAAACATGTAAGATTATACAACAAGTTCATGACATGAATGTTATTTTTGTACACTTTGAAGTTCTGCTGTTGTGTTTCATGTTACAGTTGTGAAAGAACTCAAGCAAAAAAAATTCATTTAATCACTTACACTGACAAAGTGAATGAACTAATTGCCTGTTTTTCCCTTCTAATCCATATTAAAATAATGACCTATAATTAGGCACAAAGACGCACGTATATGGAATGAAGTTCCTTTTTGGGTCTCAGAAGGCCACAGTAACAGCACACATTTCTGAGCCCACCCCTCTACGTGTTCTCCAACCAGGTGAAGACGTACAGCAGGCAGTCCAGGTACACGGGAGTGGGAGAGAAACAGGCAACAGGCAACGAGCCAAAGGGAAATCAAGGGTGGGGGTTTGGTGGGTGGGTATGGGCGTTCCACAATCATTTTTAGAGGTTCAAGATACGGTGATCAACTAATCAATGAAAGACAAAAATGTTCAGAGCAATGCAACTAAGCAGCCTCATATTAAAAGAAAAAAGGTGACCTGTGTGTGTGTGTGTGTGTGTGTGTGTGTGTGTGTGTGTGTGTGTGTGTGTGTGTGTGCATGCATGCATGTGTGTGTGTATGTGTGCGTGCGCATGTGCGCGCTTGTGTGTGTGTGTGCATGTGCACGTGTGTGTGCGTGCTTGTGTGTGTGTGTGTGTTGCATGTGTGTGTGTGTGTGTGTGTGTGTGTGTGTGTGTGTGCGCGTGCATGTGTGCGTGTGCACGTGTGTGTGTGTGTGTGTGTGTGTGTGTGTGTGTGTGTGTGTGTGTGCGTGCGCGCGCGCACACATGTGCGCGCGCGTGTGTGTGTG
Organism: Conus betulinus; assembly: GCA_016801955.1. Lineage (NCBI taxonomy): Eukaryota > Metazoa > Mollusca > Gastropoda > Neogastropoda > Conidae > Conus > Conus betulinus. The sequence continues at coordinate 3,081 of JADBJO010005298.1, read as the reverse complement.
TATCTGTGTGTATCCCTATCTGGGCATGCAGACGTACAAGAAAATCATGAAGCAGCCAAAAAAAACAGCACAGCAAAAGAAACGATGGGGCAGTCAGGGTGAGGGAGAGGAGGCGAAAGGAAGAGGGGGTAGAGAAGGTAGCGCAGAAAGGTGGTAGTGGAAGGGGTAGGGGTAAGATATTAACTTACTACTTAGCCTTGCAAAGTTACTGATTTAGCAAAATTATCATATTCATCAGTACCTCAACCAAAACTGTATCAGCATGTTTTCATGGGGTCAGAGGTGTGTGTGTGTGTGTGTGTGTGTGTGTGTGTGTGTGTGGGGGTTCGTTCATTCTTTAATTTAACGTCTATCCACCTAACGTGATCTTAGACAGGTGAGGGTGTGTGTGTGTGTGTGTGTGTGTGTGTGTGTGTGTGTGTGTGTGTGTGTGTGGTGTGTGTGTGTGCATGCACACACGAGATGAGGGAAGGGACTAGTACTCCTCCATCCCCTGTCTCTCTCTCTTCAAAGATAAGGGTTGCTTTCCAAACATTGTTTGAACCATTATACTGTGTCAAATATATTAAGTCTTTTCTTTCCTTTCTTTTGACTTTTCACTTCTGTTTGATTTGATGTTTGTTTCCTAATAGACGATTTTTTTACCCCTTTATTTACAATTTTCCCAATTTTTTTTTCAAACACTTCTCTTTCGTATCACACAATGTCCCAGTCGCCATAGCTAACACAGCCTTTCAAAGGTGAATAAAAACCCATCAAAATCAAGTTAAAACTAGTAATAATCTATACTACATTAAATTCTAAAATAGCCATTAAAGATCCAAGCCTTGAAGCTTAAAGTTATAATCTGGTGTACCACTTGGGCACTTTTGGCAAAGATTTTGGGTGTTCCAACTGGTTTTTGAGTAGATTTGGCGTGATCACCTGCCAACTTTGAGCCTTAAAGGTACTTTTGTTAGAAAGAAAATTCAAACGAAGCAACACCACGCTGAGGAAGGGAGGCAGACAGGTGAGGGTGGGGGTTTCAAGACATGGGCGTGAGAATGGTAGACCAAAGGAGGCTGGTATTGGGGTATAAAGGAAAGGGGAGGGGGAAGGACATGCAGAAGGAGGCTGCCTATCTGTGAGAAGAAACAAGCACAGAGTGAGCGAGTGAGAGAGAGAGAGAAAAGGGAAGAGCGCAGCGCTGGCATACATGGTGTCTTTTTACTCGCATGCACTTGAGTGATGAAGACCTGAACTCTACATTCTACATCAAGTGAAAAATCCCTGCTTCCATCCCCAGCTGCCCCGTGAATAGCTTTCATTGCTAGAAATGGATGTAGTCAACTTTTGTATCAACTCTGTCATTATGCATTCTTTGTATTGTGAATGATCAACATGGCATACATTTGTACTGGTACCAATGTATTGTGGCTAAGTCTCCATTGCTTGTTGTTGTGTTATGGTTGAGTGTATGTTTTAGTTATGTTTTGCAGAATGTCTTGTCTTTTCTAGTCAGAATACGATAGAAACTATACTGATACGCTTTAAACAACCAGAGAGGAAATTAAATGGCCCTGGTATCTTTTTTACTGAAACAAACTAATGTCTTTGGTGGGTGAGAGACAGAGAGAGAGAGAGAGAGAGAGAGAGAGAGAGAGAGAGAAAGAGAGAAACAGACAGACAGGCAGACAAACAGGCAGACAGACCGACAGAGACAGAGAGAAGTGTCAGCGATTCTCATGGGAATGACTAATGTAAGTTTGTAGGCATTAATTAAATGTGTGTGAATGTGAACATGCATTCTTGAGCACATGCGCTTGGACAACCGGAAGAAATGCTTGTCTGGCACAAACTTACACTTTCATCTTTAGGCAAACTGGCACATTCATGCACCTGCCAACCTGCTGATATCATATTGTAAACAAAACCAGTAAATGGATAACATAACAGACATGACTATCGGTTATTAAATGGCACAAAATTAAATTGCTGGAACTTTTTCAAAATGTGTCAGATTGCATTACACTTACCCAAGATGCCTGTCCCAAGTATAGTGGCAATGGTCACAAAGTCTGAAGAAAGAAACAATTGACAATTATGATGAATTAAAACAATTTTTAAAATATCATTAATAGTTACAGCAACATCAATAACAGAAAAAGTTCTCATGAAAATATTTTTTTCGATACAGATTATGACATAATGATATAAATGATGCCATGGCAAACGCTTTGAGTGTCTGAATCAATTTAAACACATCAATATACTGCACACACAAATCATAGGCCTTCCTTGAAGTATCCCCCCTTCTCCCCTTTCACTCTACCTCAACCCAAGGCCTGTGCCTGTTGATTAATAATTTCGTGGTGGGACAGCTGGGATGGGGGGGGGGGGGGGGGGGGGGGGGGGGGCGCCAGATTTTTCTATTGTTTCATGATTCACACCACAGAAGTTAACAGACGCTATTTGAGATGCCTACGTCTATCTCTGGGTCAAAATCTGGGACTTGGCAATGATCATTTCACACAGAGGGAGGCGACGATGATTACTTCATAGTTGTGGCGACAATGGACAAAACTTACAACTAACATGTGTCTGAACTCTGTTGCAAAATCGATCACAACGTGTATGTCGATCCCAATAAATTACTACTACTTAGTACAAACTGAACTGGTTGAATGTATGGCAAGCATCCTTGTTGTTTCATTTTTTTCCCACGACGTAAATCTGTTCGATCTTCAGTTTTATTTTCTAATGCATCAAAGACACCATCACTGCAAGTGTGACTGCCACTGTGGATTATTCATCGTGAACTTACTGACTTCGCCTGCAAGCACACATATGTTTGAGTTTCCCTGAAGCAGACGATAAAAATGTTCACAAGAGTTCTACTAAGAGACGGTCCTAAAAACTCACATGCTTGAATGCACACAAGTTTGTGTGACCCACGACCAGAGGCACCTGCGGGATATGCCATCCCTGAATCACGGTAAGTCTTTCCTCGATGGCATGTGCTGGACACGAAAGTTTGTTGGCCTCAGTTGGCCAATCATCATGACCCACTTGATAACCTGTGACCCATGTGTTGGCCTTGAA
>JADBJO010005297.1:160000-162500 GCA_016801955.1 Conus betulinus | reverse complement strand
ATCTCAAATAATAATTCCTCTCTCTGTGTATTTTCAAAACAATGCAAATTTTTTTAATACTGACTATGAATCAACACAAAACAGGATATTAAATATTGAGACTGGCAAGGAAATTAAATAATTTAATGCCATCAGGACAGCAACAAGTTCAGCTGTAAATATGGAATGACCCTTACCTGAATAATATGATTTTTCAGCTTTGAAATCTGGAATTACAAAGCCAGATCCTGCACTACCATCATCAAGAACTGAGCCGTCAGTGTATACTTTCAAATAGTAAACTTTTCTTCCATGTCAATTTTGACAGATGCTGCTAAACACATGCGGCGACGTCGCTTTATTTAGATCAGAAGAAAAAATGTTAACTATTACTTCCGTTAGTTCCCAAGGGGATACCGGCGGAACCAGAGCGCGAGGCGCTACCGCGTGTGGGTTAATCTTTGATGAATTAAAAACGTCTGAAACATATGAACGAAGCGTCTCTAAATCTGAATTTTTCTGTGCATTTTTCGAAAAATCAATGTGGGATAGTGTAGCCTATTTAACTCTTCAAATTTTACAGAACTTATTTTCCTTCTTCATCAAGTGGCAAAAGGCCTGCTATCTTATAAGCTTCAGAGGACTTAGTGTGCACAGGTACACCCAGGGCCAACTTTACAGCTTCACTGTCAATTCTTTGAAGTTTCTTTAAATGCGATCGCGGAGCAGAAAAGAATACTTCCTGTCCGTAAGTCAATCCTGATCGTACAAGACTGGTTGCTAAATGCAACAAAACTTTGGGATCCTGTCCCCATGGAGAGTGACTGACAATTTTTAGAAAATCCAAACTTTTAACCGCTTTAGTAACAATCGAGTCAGTATGTTTTTTTCCAGTTTAGTTTTGGTGTAAGTAGGACACCTAAAAATTTTACTTCAAGTTTATAAAAAAAATTTCCCGTCCCCCCAGAAAGAATATCGGCAAGTTACTTGGGTTATGTCCATGTTAAAGAGAACCAAATGTGTCTTTTCAACAGAGAATTGAAAGCCGTTCAAATGCATATAACTATTTAATTTATCCAGCTCGTTCTGAAAGAGCTTCTGAATATAAAGTTATGTGACGTAAATTTGTTCTTTTCTTTTAAAGATACATTAATCCATATTGCAATGTCATCAGCATATTGAGCTACCTCGGTATATGATGAAAAAACATGTATATAAGTCACATATAGCATTACGTTGAATAACAATGAGGAGATTATAGAACCTTGTGGAATTCCCATATTTATAGATCTTGAGGATGATAAAGTCACACCACTTTGGTCATTATGTGTCTCCCACTTAAAAAGGATTTCACATAATTGTAGACGTGACCAGAAATACCAATTTGTTTTAATTTATACAATAATCGGCTGTGCCACACTCTATCGTAAGGTTTAGTAAGATCAAAGAAGGAAGCAAGGACACTTTTACGTTTAGAAAACTGTTTCTTAATTTGAGTAGTTGGTCGTGTCAGGTGATCAATTGTACTTCGTCCTTTTCTAAATCCAGATTGATGTGAAGAAAATACATCATTTTCATTACAGTAATAGGCCATTCTGAAATTTACTATTTTTTCCCATGACGTTTCCAGTATGAGACGTGACTGAAATGGGTCCATCCAAACCAACCGAAACCTTTTTATTTCCCAACAGACTGATAGCATCCACCTGACTTCCTGTAAAGATATTGTGTATGTGAGTGTGTGTGTATATGTGTACGTGTGTGTGTGTGTGTGTGTGTGTGTGTTGTGTGTGTGTGTGTGTGTGTGTGTGTGTGTGTGTGCATGCCTACGTGCATGCATGCGTGTGTGTGTGTGTGTGTGTGTGTGTGTGTGTGTGTGTGTGTGTGTGTGTGTGTGTGCGCGCGTGCGTGCCTACGTGCATGCGTGCGTGATGCGTGCGTGCGTGCGTGCGTGCGTGTGTGTGTGTGTGTGTGCGTGTGTGTGTGTGTGTGTGTGTGTGTGTGTGTGTGTGTGTGTGTGTTCTAGGCCCTACGGCTACGGCATCTCGCCGCCCTTCCCCATCCCTCGACCCCTCTTTCCCTGCTGCCTGATTATGTAAACATCGTTTATCTTTCATCCTGTCTCAGTATCTCTTCTATGACTAGATTATAGTAACAATGATAAACACACACACACACACACACACACACGCGCACGCGCGCGCGCGCGCGCTCGCTCTCTCTCTCTCTCTCTCTCTCTCTCTCTCACACACTCACACACACACACACACACACACACACACACACACACACACACACACGTGTCAGGCTACTGACGTGATCCGCCGAAATGTATACATGTCTTTGTGAATGGCACTAGTGGGAGTGGCAGGCCGTCGGGAATTAGCTGTTGGGACAACAAACAAAGGGAAGTGACCCACGACAACCCCGTTGATGCTTTGTTTGTCTAACACAATTGGAACCGGTTGGTTTCGATTCCGCTTAATTAAGTGCAGCCACCTGAGAAGCGTTTCGTTACGGC
>JADBJO010005297.1:140000-152500 GCA_016801955.1 Conus betulinus | reverse complement strand
GAGCTTTCTTTTTCTGTTTTTTTTTCTCTCTCTCCCCCCCCCCCCCCCCCCTCTTTCTTTCTTTTTCTTTCTTTCTTCTTTCTTCTCTTTCTGTGTCTCTCTTTTCCCTCGCTTCTCTTTGTATTCTTTTTCTTTTTTTTTTTCTCTTTTTTTTTCCGCCCTGCTTGCTTCGTTCTTCTTATTCGTCTCTGTTAGGAAGGAGGATGGAAGGGGACTGGGGGAGGGTGGGGGTGGGGGGATCTGAGGAGGGGGGGGGGGGGGGGGGGGGGGGGGGGGTGATGCGGGAAGTATACAGGATTCACTGTTGTTACACCTGTTTGCTGTCTGACAGCCTAAGGCGGCAGGTAAAAAGAAGAGGAGAGGAGGGATGAGGGTGAGAAGATTATAGCATTCATTATGTTAGCTTGCTTGCTTGCTTGCTTTTTATTGTCTCTGTGTCAGTCTGCATTAAGATCTCTGGTGTTATGCACCAGTTGAGCAGGAATTTTAGTATATAGAGCGGCCCCTAGACTGTGGGACCTTACAAAAAAAAAAAAAAAAAAAAAAAAAAAAAAAAAAAAAAAGAAAAAAGAAGAAGAAGAAGAAGTTTACAGTGCAGTAAGTTGATGTTGATGCATAACGTGCCCACCTTTCCAGCGTGCTGGGTTAATCGACAGCGGACTAGCTGCCGGGTGATGAAAAAAAAAAAAAAAAGAATAAAAAAAAATCCAGCTTGTCAACTTGTTCGGCTTCGACTGTGATTCGTTAGCAACGGGAGGTAAATCTCGTTGGTGTACTCAGGAACAGAAGATAAACATTGTTGGTGTGTTCTTGGCAACGGAAAGTAAATATAGTTGGTGTACTCAGGAACAGAAGGGAAACACAGTTGGTGTACTTAGGAACGGAATGTAAACACAGCTGATGTGTTTAGGAACAACAGGTTAACATAGTTGGTGTACTTAGGGACGGAAGGTAAATATAGTCGGTTACAATATGAAAAGAGGGAAAGCATAATTGGTGCCCATAGGAAAAGAAGGAAAAATAACTGGCGTCCTTAGGAACAGAAGGTAGACATAGCTGGTATACTTAGAAACAACAGGTTAACAGAGTTGGTGCACTTAGGACAGGAAGTAAACATAGTTGGTGTACTTAGGAACGACAGGTAAACGTAGTTGGTTTACTTAGGAACGAAAGGTAAATATAGTTGGTTTACTTAGGAACGACAGGTAAACGTAGTTGGTTTACTTAGGAACGAAAGGTAAATATAGTTGGTTTACTTAGGAACGAAAGGTAAATACAGTTGGTTTACTTTGGAATGAAAGGTGTAGTTGGTTTACTTTGGAACAGAAGGTAAATTAGTTGGTTTACTTTGGGATGAAAGGTATAGTTGGTTCACTTAGGAACGAAAAATAAATATAGTTGGTTTACTTTGGAATGAAAGGTATAGCTGGTTTACTTAGGAACGAAAGGTAACTGTAGTTAGTATGCTTAGGAACGGAAGGTAGATATAGTCGGTGCACTTAAGAACGAAAGGTAACGGAAGCTGGTATGCTTAGCAACGGAAGGAAGGTATAGCAGGTGTATATAGGAATGGGAGGTAACTGTAGTTGCTTTACATAGGAATGGGAGGTAACTGCAGCTGGTTAGGAATGGGGCACCTGTTTTTGATTGAAACAAAACAAAACAAAACAAAACAAACAAAAAATAATAAACAAACAAAACAAACAAAAAACCCTTTTACGTCGTATTTGTGGCCGCCTGAGACCGTTTGGATCATGTGCTGAAGGAAAAAAGAATCCAAAGCAGTAAATAAAGGAGGTAAAGAAAAAGCAGTAACTCCCACCACCACCACCCCTTTTTTTTTTTTTTTTTTTTTTTTTTTAATGAAGACATTTATTCTGCTGGCATGTGTGAATACGTGATTAAAAACGAAAATACGCATTAAAAAAAAGAAAATCTCTGTCCGCGGCACCCATCATATTACAGTAGGTGTCAAGCTCTTTTTTCATTGTTTGGTCATTCCTCGGCATTTACCAATGACATTTGCACACAGACACACAGACACAGACACAGACACACACACACACACACACACACACACACACACACGCACACACACACACACACACAGGCACGCACGCACGCACGCACGCACACACACACACACACACACACACACACACACACACACACACGTTAGAAATGTACGAAGCGAGGTGACACGGGACATAACTATAGCCATCCAAATAGACTAACTCAAGCTGACAGTTGTGTCCCTTAGACTGATGAGCTATCAGAATCTCGTTCAGAAAGTATCACTGCTGGCACTGGCTTAGTTCCCCAGCTGACGTTCTGAATCATCGTGGTATGTAATAAACATACATGAATGTTTGAATATGTTATCATGTTGCATTTTGGGTCTGTTTTTGCTTACGAATACTTAATTTTCCGTTTCTTCAAGAAGGTGTCACTGAGTGCGGACCAATCATCCATATACACTTGCACCACATCTCTGCTACACTGCGCATGATTTAATTTGATGGATAAATGAATTAATGACTAAGATGAGAGAATTTAAGGAGCCGGTCTCGTGGCTACGAATTAGCAGATGTCTGACCTACGCATTAGCCCAGCGCGCTGATCAGAACATGTGAACTTACTTTATACAGTTATGGGGGCCCGGTAGTCTTCTGAATTTGTGCTATGAATTTCCAGAACGACTGATTAAGAAAAAAAAAAAAAATCTATATCAGGCACACGTCCTAATTTTCAGAGAAAGACTTTTAGTCTCTAATTCAGGTTTTCTATATAAAATCCAACTCGTGCTCGATACACACAAGAGAATTGTTTTCCCACGGGAAATAGATCAGAAAAAGAACCTTTTCGGATTATGGACCAATCTTAGCCCCTCGTACACCATTATTATGTAGTGATGCTGTGTGTTGTGTGATTAGTGGTCAGTCTGCGTGCCGTTCATCCCCTCAGCGTCAGAGGAACGTATCTATCTCTTGGCATGCACAGGCTACGCAGGCGTTACACTTTTTTTTTTTTCTCCTTACACATACCAATCTCTCTCTCTCTCTCTCTCTCTCTCTCTCTCTCTCTCTCTCTCTCTCTCTCTCTCTCTCTCTCTCTCGTGCTTCCTCTGTTGTTGGCCAGATCATGCGACTTGACTTAGGTCTACTAGCCTAGTAAATGGTAGTAGTAGTACTTTAATTTAACGTCTTTTAACAAACTGTGTGATATTAGACAAGAAATGAGAGACAGGCAAATAGAGGGAAATAGATAGAGTTTGTTCATGTTGCATACAAGTGTGTGTGTTTACATAACATCAGAAAACAATCAGACAGACAAACGAATAAACAAACAAACCTACACACACTAAAAAAATATCAGATTAAAGCAAATACCTGACTGGACTACAAATCAAACAGAAAGTAACTTTCAAAGCAAAATCAATATCAGAAAAAATAGCTGTCACAGACATGCCTGATAAATGTGACAGAAATGCCTTGAGAGGCACACATTTGAACAAAACATGATCTCTTGTCAGTTTTGTTTCCCCGCATATGCATTTTGTTGCAGAGCTATGTTTAGTTCTAAAAGCATCCAGTTTCAATCGATGAAATATTGAAACGAAGTTTCTGTATTGATGCACATCATAAATGTGCAGATTTGGGATGCTTTTGAAATGATCAATACTAAAAAGAGGGTTATTTTGTTCTGAACATAGGTAACGGCCTTGTTCTGCCCATTTCTGAAATATTCCCAAGCTGTTTGTTTTAAAATCTGTTGACTCTCTTTCAAAGTGAACGGTATATGGAAATAGTTTGTACCCTCGTTCCATTTTCAGCGCCTTTTTTTCGCACATCTGTCAGCAAGTTTATTGCCCGAAATTCCACAGTGTGAAGGAACCCAGAAGAAAGTTATATCTGTTCCTGTACATATCAAGACGTCGATTAAATGTTGAATTTCGTTCAAAATAAAGTTATCTGAATTTGAATTAAAGAACTTGATCGATTGTAACACTGACAGCGAATCTACACAAAACAACACTTGAAAAATTGACTGCGGTAAATCAATTAGAAATGTCAACGCCATAAGTATCGCTATCATTTCAGCTACGAATATGGAGCGATATTTTCCAATGAAATATGTTTTTTGTACTTTCAGTGATGGAATAACAAATGCGGATCCGGCCTCTTTGTTACTCGTCAACGATCCATCTGTGTACACCTTAAGATGGTTGGAATATCTATCTTGCATTTGCATCTTCGTTAAATATGACAAGATGTAAGGCTGATTTGCTTTTGTTGTATCAGTGTAATCAAGATCAAACTTCGCTCTCTTTCTTCCCAAGTTGGAATGGGATCTGTAAAGAGACGTTTTTGACAAAGACTTAACATCTATATTACTTTTCTTAAACAAATCAGCAGTGTATGAACTGATTGTGCACAGAGAGGCAATATTTTTAGCTCTTTTTGGATAATCACTCTCTGGGTTTATAGATATTTCCGTTTCATTCACACCTTTCATGGTTGAACATTTCATGAAATATTTTGCCAGTGATAGATTCCTATATTCATTTAAAAGGTAAAACGTCTATTTCTCTGTATGTCCCCAAAGTGGAGGCATATACCGGAACTCCTAGGCATAATTTGAAGGCTTTGCTATCTACACTTTGTAGTTTTCGTAACAAATACTTAGGTGCGCTAAAGAAAGCCTCTTGGATAATTTAGAACGAATTAATGCCAAAGCCAAGAGCTTTAACGTTTTTCCTTCTTGGAACCAGCTTTGCTTGCTCAAAATTTTCAGAAAATTTAAAGTTTTTCTTGCCTTGTTTAAAAGGTAATCAGTATGGATATTCCATGTGAGTTTCGATGTGAAGTGGACACCTAAGAATTTAATTAAATGTACGTACGCAAGTGTTATCCCATCCAGCTTAAAAGATGGTAAATCAGAGGGATCATCCCCATTGTTGAATAAAACCATGTGAGTTTTTTCATGGGAAAGCTTTAGACCATTTATAAACAAGTATTTGCTAAGGTTATCAAGCTCTGCCTGATAAAGTTTTCTGTGGTAGTTTAGTGCTCTTTTGGGTGTGTTTTTTTTCATACTAGTATTCATCGACATACACAGATCATCGGCATATTGTACAACTGTAGCATTTTTAGTTACATGTTTTGGAAGATCATACAGCAAAATATTAAGTAGTAAATTGTGTCCGAGTCGTAGTTACAAAGAAGACGTCAGATAGTTACACATCTGATGACGTCAAACCAACGTCATTTTTGTTTTGTTTTGAAGCCGTAAGTGTTGTGCTAAGTGTTAGAGTGTGTGCGAGTGGAGCGTTGTGGCTGCTGGTGTCTTCTTCTTGTTTCAGTCTTTCTTTTTTTCTTTTTAGTTTTTTTTTTTCTTTTGTTTCGTTCACTGCATGGTAGGCCTACTGCCAACTAGAGGCAAGTCTACTGCCAACTAGAGGCAATAGACCAATATTCTTCCAATACAGAGACCATTGGAATAAGGTAAGTAAGCAGATGAAAAAAAAAAATCTAAGCGTTTGTTCTTCTTTTAATCGGCCCCCATCGTCAGGTCTCTCAGATTGTCATGATGCCGATATGTAAGGCAGGAGATTTTTTTTTTTATATATATGGTTTGCAGTGCGCATGGCGTAAGAAAAAGAAAATCAACAAACGATAAATAAATGTAGAAAATATGATTAGGCTGCAGGGGGTGTGTAACCCGCCGTTTTGTCCACTGCCCCTGCACGCTGCATGCACGTCCGCTCGCGCGCGCGCGCGCGCGCGCGCGCGCGTGTGTGTGTGTGTGTGTGTGTGTGTGTGTGTGTGAGAGAGAGAGAGAGAGAGAGAGAGAGAGAGAGAGAGAGAGAGAGAGAGAGAGAGAGAGAGAGAGAGAGAGAGAGAACTTAATCTTAAAATGGGCTGTTGTTATTTTCGTAAGATTCTTATGTGTTGGATTTAGAAAGTGGTTTGTTCTTGCATGTAATTCATTCCACTTCGAATCGTTCTCCAAGACTTCAACACCATGTACATGTGCTATACTAGATACAGATCTGATGACCATAACTAACAGATTATCATTTCATCCGAAAGTGGGATTCATCCATTCGGTGATAGACCCCCCCCCCCCCCCCCCCCCAACACACACACACACACACACACACACACACACACACACACTCAATGATGAATTGGATGGTACAATAATTTACCTCCTTCCTCCCCCCCCCCCCTCCCTCCGCCGGGAAAAAAAAACATTTCAATTTAGATCGAAAGGGGAAGGGAGATGAGGGGCACGGAAGGATAGCAGGGGTGGGATGAGGATGGGGGAGTGGGGGAGGGAGACAAAATGGGAGTGGGGAAGGAGACAAAATGGAAGTGGGGGGGGGGGGGGGGGGGGGAGACAAAATGGGAGTGGGGGAGGAGACAAAATGGGAGTGGGGGGGGGGGGGGGGGGGACAAAATGGGGAGTGGGGAGGGAGACAAAATGGGAGTGAGGGAGGATACAAAATGGGAGTGGGGGAGGGAGACAAAATGGGAGTGGGGAGGGAGACAAAATGGGAGCGGGGGAGGGAGACAAAATGGGAGTGGGGAGGGGGAGACAAAATGGGAGTGGGGGGGGGGAGACAACATTCTAGACCCCAAAAGGAAGATGGAATGGAGTCGAGTTGGGGGGGGGGGGGGGGGGGGGGGGGGGGGAGGGGAGAGGGGAGATAGAGTTGATAGGAGGTGGGGGGTGGGATGGACAAAACGGCTCTGAGGAACAGACATGTCAGTCAGGGCTGGCATTTTTCAACTCTCAACAAGCTGAAAAACAAGCATTGCACAGCCTCAACCCGCTTAGTGCTGGTGTCGCCAAGCCAGAACTGAAAACGAAAAGCAATTAGATATTCTGGAAGAGGTGGTGGTTAGAAGAGTGGCCGGAATAGGGGTGTTTGAAGGGGGGGGGGGGGGGGGGGGGGACGGATGGCAGATCTGTCTGAATCTGGAAAGGTCTCATGATTCAGTCCTGGGGTAGTGCGCACCAGTCAGGAATTCTTGTTCTTCTTCTCCATGAACTCCGTGGGGAGTTCTTGGAGGCACCAGACTAAAGAACAATTTACGCAGGTTCATCCAGATCTGTCGGTTGTGTGCCCAAAGCTGAAGTGTTTGCGAATGTGGCCACACGCTACAATGAGGATGTTGCTGGAAATCACTGTATAGTCCATGTCAGCGTTTGGAGCCCTAGCCAGCCAGCCTTTGATAATGAAAAGTATCCCCTCCCAGCCTTCCACTCCCCCCCCCCCCCCCCCCCCCCCCCCCCATCCCCTCATCACGTTAATTTTTTTTTCTACCGATGACATCATTCGCATAGTTCAAATACCTGTCCCCTGGGGTGACGTCACTTTTCAGTCCTTTTCGCTCACCCCTGACCCTATCTTCGTGCCACATGGTTTTCCTCCCAAGTGGTCCCATGCCTTTTCATTTCAGTCTGTCTGCTTGGAACCACACCTGGCATGTACTTTGATGGCCATGTGAAAGAAAAGAAGATCAATCAACTTTCAGACCAATAAACGTTCTGAAAACACTCAAATTGTGCTTGCCTAGAAATACTCGACTTGTTAAGCAAGGCCTTGGCGTATTAATTTGTGGTGTGTAGCCTGTTTCGCCAGTCTCATCCTCAGTGTTATCAGTCTGTAGTGTTTTTTTTTTTCTGTTTTCCCGTTACATCTTCCTCCAACAGTTCTGTGAAGGACTGTTTTTGCAAGGCCACTGGATCTTGTTACAAGGCCATACGAACGTAGTTTTCTTTTCTTGACTGATGTCGATACATTTGTAAATGGTCAAGTGTGCTGCTTGATAGTCTGACGCATCTTTTCATCGCTGATATGACCAGTGTACCTGATGTTTAGTATCATGTATAAGATGTGTAGGATCTTGCGGTAGCATCTTGTTTCCATGGCTTGGATCTTTGTCTCTGTGAGGATCCATGTCTCACATGCGTACAGGAAGATGGAGCATGCAAGTGTGCGCAACAGCCTGATCTTGTGTTTTGTGGAGATCTTCTCGCCTTCATACAGGTGTGAGTCCGAACAACGCTGATATCAACATCGCTGGCTCTAGACGATTTTATGGTGTTCATCCTTCATTACTGATGATATATCCCAGCCGAGGGAAATTTAATTAAACAGTTTCTAGCGTCTGTCATTGACATTGATATTAGTATTGACGGGGACATGAAACGTGCTGGTCATGAAACGTGGTCAGCTGGATTCGTTGATTTCCGTGTCATATCCTATGGATGTTCATGCAGTTTTTGAACAATGCCTTGATGAGTATTTTCTTCACTACCTGCCAGGCCATCGATGTCTTCTGGAAAGGGATTTCAGCTGATCTCGTTCGTCCACTCCTCTGCGCCCTGTCTTGGCATGCTAGGATCGATACCAACCAAAGCGAACTCACCGGAGAGCACAAGACCCGGCTGACTACGCTCAGTTGGTTTAGCTTGTCTGTGACAGCAGTTTTATTGTGGGGGAGGCCGTTGACGCTACGCCACGCATGGAACAGGTGTTTGGTGCCACAGGTCAGAATGGAATGCCAGAAAGGGTACCTGAGCAGGATGAGCCGCCCTGGGGTATAGTATGCTAACATGTCCCCCATCCCCACATTCGTGCCCTGCTCCCCCCCCCCCCCCCCCCCCCCTCCTCCTCCTCCCTGTCTCACGTCCTGCCTGCCACCCACCCCCCCCCACTCCCCACGAAAGCGTATATGATGTGTACATTGAAATTGGCGTATTTTAAATATGTTTCTTTCTTCCAGCCGTAGTGAGCACCACCGCCAGCTCCTCTATCATCCCCACCGCCAACACCACCGCCATCATCACACCACTCCACAGCTCTAGCACCTTCACTGGCGAGTAGGTCAGCAGGTCAGGTACCAGCTGACCGGCCGCCAAGTGACCTCCTCCTTCTCCTCCTAACCCGCTCACCCAGTCCACAACTCGATCGACCAAGCCAGCCATCATGTCTGCCTTTGAGGACGAGATCAGCTTGGACATGAACAAGGTGAGTTGTGTGATACAAAATGTCTTTGAGGATGCTCAGAAGATTGTAAACTAGAACAAAGAACCCCCCAAAACCCAGAACAAAAAGCTTCAACGTTTCGCTCATAAACCATCTTCAGGACCCTGAAGACGGTCTATGACCGAAACGTTGACGATTTTTGTTCTGTGTTGTTTTTTTTGTTTTTTTTTTAAATTCTTTTGAGCATCCTCAAAGACATTTTGTATTGTTCACAGATCTGCGGTCAAAAATCTGTTTTAGTGATTTATGTGTTTTTTTTGTGTGTTTTTTTTTTTTTTTTCTTTTTTTTTCTAGAGTTGCTGGGTCCATTAGTTTCCCGGCTGGTTGGTTTGTGCATTGAAGTGGTTAGGTCCATTTGTACCTGTTGGAATCGGGTTCAAATTACACCATGTATACGTTCAATTGATATTGCTGATTGGTTACTGTGAAACGTTCATAGAATTATCGCAACTGTAATTATACACCTTTAAGGGGAAGGCCCAAGTCAATACCTGACCTGACCTAACGTGTGGACGTTCATATCCCAGAGTCGTGTTTTCTCTGGAGAGCAGTCGTCAGATCACTCATTACGCTCCATTAAGGGCACAGAAAAGGCCCAGATTCACAGTCACCGCCCTGACCTCACGTATAGACTTTCCTTCCCATCAGATTCCCGCGGAGTGTCTGGAGAGAGCCTACTGGCGCCGCCGCCTCCCTCCAGCCTTCCGCTTCTTCCTGGAGATGCTGTCCCGAGAGCTGCTCACCAGCACCCCCAACAACATCTTCGCCCATTCTGCTGGGTTCTTCGAGGAGCTGCTGATCCAGAGGGACATGGAGCTGAGCCTGCTGCCTTACGAGTCCTACCTGGACCGGCTGATGAAGCGGCGTGGGCTGCAGCCGACCTACCTCAAGGGCGGTCGCCCGGGACCTCAAACGGCAGGGGGCGGCAATGGAAGAACCTCCGTCCCTGGTACCCCTCGTACCCCCGCTGCCCCTGCTGTTGGTGCCCCGCACAAGTGAGGAGGGTTGGGTGGGGGAGATAGAGGGTGGAATGGGTGGAATACTGGGAAAGGATTTTTGGTGGGGGTGGGGTGGGTGGCTGGGAGTGGAGGTGAGGGTGGAGGGTGGAGGCCAGGGGTCAGGGGTGGGGGGGGGGGGGGGGGGGGGGAAGGTGGGAGGAAGAAAGAGATGTACTCTGTTTTATTAGTGATGTCTGTAATGATGATGATGATGATGAAGATGATGATGATGATAATGTGTGTGTGTGTGTGTGTGTGTGTGTGTGTGTGTGTGTGTGTGTGTGTTATTTACTTACTTACTTAGGCCCATAGCTCACGGGTGAACATAGGCCATCAACAACACTGCGCCATCGCACTCGGTTCTAGGCTGCTTGCTGAATGCATGTCCAGTTGGTCCCCTGCCTCTTCATCTCTGCCTCAGTGTCTCGCCTCCAGCTGTTGCGGGTTCCATTTCAGGGCTTGGCATGTGGAGCTGGAAGCTGGCTTCCTGAGAGTGTGCCAAATCTAGCCCCACTTCTTCCACAGAATCTGTTTCGCAACTGGATCTTGTCCTGCTTGCTTCCACAGATCTTCATTATTGATCTTCTCTGGCCATCTGATTTTGAAGATGCGCCTCAGATAGGTGTTGATGAAGGTCTGTATTTCTTGCTGTATTGCCTTGGTCATTCTCCAAGTCTCGCAGCCGTAGAGCAGAACCGACTTCACGTTTGAATTGAAGATACGCAATTTTGTTGAGGCCCAGATGTTCTTTAGCATGATGAATGCTGCTTGCGCCTTGCCTATCCTGGCTATGATGTCTTAGTCAGTGCCCCCCTGCTTGTCAACTACGCTTCCCAAGTAGACAAAGGAATCTACTTCCCTGATGGGCTCGCCTCCGACTGTGACTGGGCTGCTGCTTGTGGTGTTGATCTTCATCAGCTCGGTTTTCTTCTTGTTTATCTTGTTTATCCTGCTGATGTTGTCTCAAGGCAGGTGGTCTTGTCCCGCATCATCTGTGTGTGACTGTGGGAGAGGAGTGCCAAGTCGTCAGCAAAGTCAAGGTCACTCAGCTGCGTCAAGAGTGTCCATTGTGTCCAATTGTTCCCGCCTGTTGTTGTAGTCTTCATGATCCAGTCGATGACCAGGAGGAAGAGGAAAAGTGACAACAGACATCCCTGGCGCATTCCTGTCTTCACCTCAAAACTGTCTGACAACTGACCTGCATGAGCCGCCCTGCAGTTCATGTCCTGATATGTGCACCGAATGAGAGAGATGGTCTTCTCTGGTATTCCATAGTGCCTCATTAGCTTCCATAGTGTCTCTCTATCTACTCTGTCGAAGGCCTTTTCATAGTCGATGAAGTTGATGTAAAGGGGCGAGTCCCGCTCCAAGGACTGCTCGATGATGATCCTGAGGCTGCCGACCTGATCGGCACGGGATCTATTTCGCCGGAAGCCCGCCTGATGGTCTCGGAGCTTTGGGTCAACTGCTTCCTTCATCCTCTCAGATGAGACTCTGTTTAGAACCTTGCCTGACACTGACAGGAGCATGATCCCTCTATAGCTACTACAGTTGGTAAGGTCTCCTTTCTTTGGCAGTTTGATAACAATGCCTTCCCTCCACTCTGCTGGGATGTTCTCTTTTTCTCATATCTTGCCAAAGAGGCTGTGCAGCAAGTTGACAGCTATACCACCATCCACTTTAATGGCTTCTGCTGGGATCTCATCAGGTCCCGCTGCCTTCCCTCAGTGTCAGGATGGCCTTTCTGATATCTGCTTTCGACGATTTCTGACAGTTGATGGGCAGTTCTGTTTCCGCTGGTGGGATGTCAGGTGGTGCCTCAGGAGAGGGAGAGGGAGGGTTTAGTAATTCCGTGAAGTGCTCTGCCCATCGCTTCAATTAATCTTCTGTTGTTGTGAGGGTCTTTCCGTACTTGTCTTTGACTGGTTTGCCAGTCTGTTGGAACTTGTCTGCCAGCTTCTTTGTGGTGGTGTACAGCTCTCTCATGTTGCCCTATCCGCAGCATCTTCTGCTTGTCTGGCAAGTCTGTCAATGAAGTCTTATCGTTCTTTACACTTTTTTTTTCACTTTCTTTGTCCGCCTGGGTGTAGTCTTTTTGGGCTTGTGCTTTGCTTGATCTTGTCCGGCTCATGTTCAGTGTTGCTTTCTCCTCTTTCCTTTTGTTCTGTTTCTGAATAGTATCAGCCGAGATCCACTCCTTGTGTTCGGTCTTCTTCTTTCCAAGTGCCTCCTCGCACGTCTCATGCCAAAGTATCTTGGTATGCTGCCACTGGTTCTCGATGTCTGTGCTCTCCTCTTCAAGCAATTCTTGAAGCAGTTGGAACCTGTTGGTACGACTCATGTGAAATTTCTCCTTTATTTCTTTACTGCTGAACAGCTCCACATTATAACATGTCCTTACTGCATTTGTTGATGTGTACTTCTTGAGTCGGAGTCTCACT
>JADBJO010005297.1:125000-135000 GCA_016801955.1 Conus betulinus | reverse complement strand
TTAACTCTTTGGCTGTGTTCGGATTGACGCAGCTGCAAATGATCACGGTGGCACCATGTGTGTTGGTCAGCTGCCTTGAATACTGTCATCAGTGCAACAGCCATCACGATTGTTCCACCTCCTACCCGCCATGTTGGTAGTTTTGGGTATACTATGTAAGCAGAACATAGAATTGTATGATTTTCATGTTGATTCCAACAAAAAGAAACGCAATCCCTTTTCTAAACATGGAGCGCGTAAAGCCTATTACAGATTTAAAACTGCCAAATTAAGTAAAAAAAATAAAATAAAATAAAGGACCAATAAACGTTGTGTACAAATTTGATTTTCTGTCACGATTTAATGCATCTCTTGTGCTTTTTTTTTTCTCCACTTGTCAGAAATTTTCTGTAGAATGTAGTTTTAAGTTGAATTGATCTGCTTTTGTTTGTTTTTGCGTTTTTATCATCATTTTTTTTTTGTGGAGCATGATACTGGTATATGCTTTATTGATTCTATTCAACAATGTGAGTACCGTTGTCCGTTTTCCCCTCTAGAGTTCTAGAAAAAGAAACACGTTGTGACAACACAATTTTCCTGACTGCAATAAAGTCTCTAAAAAGAGCAAATTGAATGACCTCTGGTCAAGAACAAGGTCACTTCAGCGGGACTGGTCCTCTCAAAATAACCAAACTGGGACTAAGTAACATTCTTCCTTGCCCAAGGGAAATAAATCTAGTATTTTGTAATGAGATAAAACAAATATCCATGTAAAGTTGTAACACAAGAAATGTAACCCTCACCAGACTTAATTTTTTTTTATTTATTCACGAACGGTCAGGTTTTTTTTTTGTTTTTGTTTTTGTTTTTTTTTATTTTAATTTCAGCACTGACAGAAGTAGTGCCTGAAAAGAAAGGAAAAATACTGAGTAAAGAGAAAAGAATACTAGCAATCTTATGATTCAGAAACAACACTTTCGATCTGGTAAAGTTTCTTTTGAATTATTTGAATTTGTTTTTGATGATAGTGTATCTGGTTTACCGGACATGAAATCCAAAACTGATAAACAGTGTTAAGTCTGATCTCCCGAGATTTCTATCTGATGACAATATACAGTTATATCTAATTTCTTTCTTTGCCTTATCATTGTTAAGTGATTTTATATATCTTTTGTTCTGTAGGTACTTTGGTTGATGAATGCTATCTTTTCCATTTTTTTTTCTTCAAAACTTGACTTTGTTCAGGCGCAGACTTTGTATAACTCAGCAACATTAGATGCTCATATTTAATCGTTAAAATTTGAATGCATAAAACTGAGAACTTCAGACAGAGAGTAAGGGGTAGGAACAGAGAAGGGAGGGACATGGGGGGAAATGGGAGAGGGTAATGGGAAAGGGGGTGGGAGAACAGTGGGGTAGAGAGAGAGAGAGAGAGAGAGAGAGAGAGAGAGAGAGAGAGAGAGAGAGAGAGAGAGAGACTATCAATACTGAGTGACACATTGAAAAGCATCAGTAATTTCCATTTCAGTGAGCTGCTTCTGCTTTTTGTAATTTGCAATGATCCCTTCTTCCTCTAAAGGCTGTGCAAAATATTTGTTTTAGAACGGAGTCATTACATCAGTTTTGTATTGGCGTCTCTATTTCATAAAAGGATAAGATTCTTCCCATCTTTTTTTTTTTCTTTCTTTCTTTCTCGTTCACTATGTTCAGGATTATTTCAGAGTATTTTATTCTGTGGCCTACGTTATGTTTTGTGTTGCTGATTTGCATTTTCAATTTGGAGAGTATCGATTGAATATATCTCTGTGCGTGCGCGCGCTCAAAATTGTGTGTGTATACTATGTGTGTGTGTGCGTGTGTGCGCGTGCGTGCGTGCGTGTGTGTTTATGTGTGTGTGTGTGTGTGTGTGTGTGTGTGTGTGTGTGTGTGTGTGTGTGTGTGCATACGTGCGTGCGTGTGTGTTAAGGAAAGGTTGTCGAAAGTATTTCTCACTTCCTTAAATACTGAAAAGAAAAAGCAAAAACCACAGCATTCTGTTTCGACGAATCTCGTTTGAAAAAAAAAAAAAAAAAAAAGGGCGAACAAAAAATGAAAGAGAACAATAGATACCTCTAAACTGGGACGTTCTTTTCTTGTTAATCTTGCAGAGTTTCAGTGAAACTGTATCTTACCTCTCGCTTTTTTTAAAAATAATTTTATTTTTTTGTGTCTGAATAGTCGTTATGCGTGCACACACTAATTTCTGTGCGCGCATTGTGCGTGCGCTTGTCTGTGTGCACGATAGAAGATTGTAGTCGTAACTCGTCCCTTTGATTTATTGTGTGTGTGTTTTTTTTTTTAGTCGTCGTGCTCGAGTCGTTAACCCACCATCCCTTTCGTAGCAAGAATGTAAGTTCCACCGTATACTGACTCGCTATGGATCGGTACATTTGGACTCAGCTTTGGGAAATCCTCCGAGACGACCTGTCATCGGTAGGCTTAGTGTTTCACATACCTCTCTACCATCTTCAGTTTCAGATTGCTCAATTATTTGTCATCGCGAGTTGATTACAGTCATCTTAGCACCTGAGCAACTACAAGCAAACATAACTCATATACTTATTCGTAATACTACTTTATGACAGAAATGACTTGTGCCAACTATGAGCTCAGTATATACAGATCAAGTGTGATAAATTTCCAAGTCAGTTTAGACTGGCACTTCTTTTGGCATGCACTCTTGGAGAGAGAGAGAGAGAGAGAGAGAGAGAGAGAGAGAGAGAGAGAGAGAGAGAGAGGGGGGGTGTGTTGGGGGTGGGGGGTGGAGTTGGGTCTTCAGGAAAGGCAATCTAGCAGATACGTGACCTACTTCAGTAAACAAGTAAACTTGTGTATTACCTGTCAGAACTGTCGTAGTATAAGCTTAGTTTACCCCCAGCCCTTCCAGAAAATACCCTTTCCAATAATGAACTCGTTGCCATGCATTCCCCCCTTCAATTACCCCACACCACCACCACCCACAACCCCCCCCCCCCTCCAACCTTCCTGGATGAATCTACGTAACCCATTCACGACCGAGGCGTACGCTGCAGCTGTCAAACGGTGGGAGGAGGCGGAAGTGGTGTGGGGAATCGCTTCATTACCGCCATCGCATGGCGGCACCAAGAACCACTTTCACAGCTGAGACAGTGGGTAGAAAGACACACTTAGGCCCCTTCAGAAATAGCGGCTCCCCCCCCCCCCCCCCCTGCGCGCGCGGGATGGGAGTTAAAGACTCCATGATGTCATTGACAGAGAATCTGGGGCGGATGTGAGCTGCGCAGGCCTTTGGCGCACTTGGTAATGACGACCAGGCCGGCAGCAGTGAAAGGGTTAACAGACGTGAGGCGACAGAAAGAGGGAAAAGAGAAGGGCGAAGGAAGGAGGGGGATGGGGGGGGGGGGGTGGGGGATGGAGACGGAAGAAATATGGAATATATTTTTTGGGGCCGGAGAATGTGGTCAACATCCTGTTGACGCTTAGTACGTGTACAAAGTATCTTTCCATCTGTAGCTCTCTCTTCCCTGTCCTGTTGTTGTTGTTTTAATCATTGCACCTGGTGTTCTCCCCTTTCCCCACAAGTTGCCGACCAGCTGGCTTTCCTCCTCTCTTCCCTGCTCTGTTACTTTCTTTTAAAAAAAAAAAAAATTGTTCTGCTTTTCTTTCCTTCTTTTTTTTTTTTTGATCTGCGTTTTGATGTGTGTGTGTGTGTGTGTGTGTGTGTGTGTGTGTGTGTGTGTGTGTGTTTTTTTTTTCTTTTACTGCCCTGATATGACCCTTTGCGGTCGGTTGTGCTATAAGCAACATTACCTTACCTTACTTTTTTCTTCTTTTTTTTTTTTTTTTTTTTTTCTTTTTTTTCCTCTTTCCTTACATTTTTTTGCGCTTTGTTCTTCCTCGTTCTTTTCTTTTTCTCTCCTTGGGCTCCTCTGTGTTCTTTTTTTTTTTTTTTTTTTTTTTTTTCCGTTACCTCTGTCTGTCTATACGCTTGTCTCTGTGCGTACATCTTTTCTTTTTCTTTCTTTCTTTCAATGCTTTTCTTTCTTTCTTTCTTTGCTTTTCTTTCTTTTCTCTCTTCCTTTGCTTTTTTTTCCCAGTCTTTCTGCCTTTGTTTTTTTCAGTCTTTCTGTCCGTCTGTCTGTCTCGCTATATTTCAGTCTCGATTTAGAGACACCTTTGTCCACACCCCCACCCTCTACCAGCAGTTCACTCTCCTCCACCCCTAGCCTTCCTCAACGCCCTTTTGTTTTTGTTTGTTTTTTTTTTTTGTAGCAATTTGTGGATGACATTCATGAGGAAAGCCAGACAGAGGAGAGGTCGCCATTCTCTCTTTCTACGCAACATCAGTGGCTTTCTGTCACCTTACTGGCGGTTGTTGATCATTTTCTTTTTGTTTCTGGAAACTATCTTGTCTGTTTCATTGTCTCCTAACTGGTATCTTCGTTGACTCGAAAGCGATTGTTGAAAATCCTTCTGTTTTGTGTAAATGGCTCAAGTGGTGAAAAGAACGAAGAATTGCGTCAATAAAATTTTGTTCAATGAGAGTTTATTTTCTTTTAATATCTACTTCTAAAAACGTTATTACAACAACAACAACAACAACAACAAACATACAAAGAAAAAAAAAACACCACCACCAACAACAATAACAACAAAAACATCAGCAACAATGACACCAGCAAAACTTCTATAATTATCGAAAGCACAATCTAAATTAAAACAAGCAAACAAACACAAGACATTAGATGAATCTAATTTACAGCAGCACACACAACATTGAAAAGGAAAAAACAAATGCGCATGAAATCAATGTTCACAAATTAATCCAATTCCAGTAAGAAATGAAGGAAAGATAAAGAAAACCAAGTGCACTCATCAGTACACATAAACTCTCCACCATCCTCTCTCCTCCCCAGAGAGAGAGAGAGAGAGAGAGAGAGAGAGAGAGAGAGAGATCAGTATTTTCGCCTCCTCCCCCCCCCCCCCCCCCACCCCCGCTACCCCCCCCCCCCCCCCTCCCCCCCCCCCCCCCCCCCCCCCCCCCCCAAAAAAAAAAAAAAAAAAAAAAAAAGTATAATACATTTGCTGCTTTGATTATTTCCATTTTGCAGACTAGATGAAGTTTAGACAGTTTTTCAGAAACATCAAACTGGATTTAAAAACTCAAGTCATCGAAAGTACTACCCTAATTTTGTAAACGTGGCGAACCTGTTTCATTTCAAACATTTTCGAAGCACAAAGGAGTTCTGTCTATCTATCTATCTATCTGTCCATATGAAGTGGAGAACAGTGAAAAAAATGGCAAAAGTGGAAAAAAAAAAAAAGACCACACACACACACGTTTATACATGTTTAGAAGTTTATCTTTTCAAACACACACACACACACACACACACACACACACACACACACACACATATATATATATATATATATATATATATGTGTGTGTGTGTGTGTGTGTGTGTGTGTTTTGAAAAGATAAACTTCTAAACATATTTAAACTGAAAGAGTACGGGATGAGACCGCCAGAAGAAGCAATTCTATAGCTCATTGTTGTAAACTGAATTCTGGTTCTACATCGATCCGCAGGCATGGTTTACATGAGATTCAATATACTCGTAAGATTATTCATATCTAAAAGTATTATCAGTCACGCTCTAAATCTTTGTGAAGAAGACGTCTGCTTTCAATCAAATACTACGACCAGGAGAAAACCTGTGACTGTATCATTATTGACATCAGTAAACCCACTGATCGATCAGATGAAACAAACATGGGGCAAGGGTGACTGGCCTTAGATCCAATCTGATTTTCATGAAATGAGTGAAAAGAACAGAAGTGATTGAGCATGCGCTTCTCGGGGATGCTTTTCCAATGGTTAAGAATAGAGATGAAAAAAATATGAATTGGGTCTTTTAGTTTGAGGGATGTGTAGATCACTTGTTATTTAAAACGATTATACAGTGACAACTTCAGAAACTTTGGGAATATGGTTTTTAGTTACGGATACGTTTTTGAAGAAAAATACTACAGACTGACATTTCCATGATTTTTTTTGGGGGGCCATCCTTAACTCCTGTTGTCTCAGTTTGTTTTCAAATTGTAAAATGTTACACTTCATACACACTCAGTTTGTTTCAAATATAAAATGTTATACTTCATATACAACCACATGCGGCAAATATTAGAGGAAGAAGCTGTTATTCATGAATAATAATGAACATTTCCAGAAGCCGGAACAAAATATATAAATGATAATAAGTTGTATTGATAAGTTTCATAGTAGATTATACAGCAAATATTAGTTTTAACTCCATGCAACATTTTAAACAAAGAAAAAATATATTGAAATGCACGAAGTACTCCCGTACACACACACACACACACACACACACACACACACACACACACACACACACACACACACACACACTCTCTCTCTCTCTCTCTCTCTCTCTCTCTCTCTCTCTCTCTCATCCACACAAACTCACTCAAAAGCACACACAAACATTCACGCCAACTCGCACACCCCCTGTCCCAGCCCAGCTTGCAAACTCGCAAAACCACATACAAAATGGAGACACAGAAAATCCATCTGGAGCTGTCCAAAAGCTTGTCCGAAAAGCTGGTTTTTTCAAATTCGATTTGAAGACGGGGAAAAGAATAGAAAAAAGGGAGTGAATTCTAGAATTTGTTGAACAAGGCATGAAGTGTGCGTCCACCATGTCGTTTTCTGTTGAAAGAGGGGTCTGCTGCACATTATGTTGTCATCAGAACAGCGAAAAGTTCTGGACAGAGCCTGGGTTTAAAGTAGGTCAGCCAAATACAGAGTAGCGATTTCAGTAACGATCTGACAGCTTAGACAGCACATCTTGTGCTGAATTCTCTTTCTCCTGGAAGCCAGCGGCGTTCTTTAAGAAGTGGCTTGATGTGCATGGTCTTAAGAGATCTGTAAATGACTCTGGCAGCTGCAGTCTGTACCTGTTGGAGTGGACTGATAGTGTCAATGGATGGTTGGCTAGCAGGCAGTTGACAGTCTGGACAGGATGGAAGAGCATACGAACATTTTGTCTGCGTCAGGTTCTGGCGAATGGACCTAATGCGTCTGACTTGTAACGCATGCTGCTTTACATGTTTTTGTTATATATCGCTTTTTAAATCGTATATCATCATCAAACAGGGACCCGGAATTTCGAAAAAACTCAGTGTCGATGTTGTTCGATGAAAAAGTGTCGGAAGAGTTGAAACAGTGCTGCTGGAACAGGCGTTAGAGAATCTTCTAACTTATCTTTTTTTTTATCATCTCATAGTTTCAGTCAGTTCTATTCTCACCACATTGTGACTCTGAGTTTCAGTTTGTTCTGTTCCGATCAAATTCTAACCGCCTTACAGCACTCTTGAAGTGATTCCGATAGTCTTTCTTTTGTCATTCTGTGATTATTCTGTGTAATGTAGTCTATCGTCTGCAAACATTTCGTGACTAACGGAAATTCTCACATTTGAGACTAGTGAGAGGAGTTGTATACAGAATGAATCGCACGGGACCAAGCACGTTAGCCACGTGGCACACCACACGCTAGAAAATTTTCTTAAGACTTTTGATCTTCAACTGCAATATGTAGTTTCCGCTCAGGAGGTAGGATCCAAACCAATCCAGGGCAGTATCTGGAACATGTAAAAGAGAAGATTTTTTTTTGTAACTCATCGTGTCAAAGGCAGTAGACAAGTCCAACGGCAAAAGAACTTTGTCCAATGAAGCAAGAACCTCACTGAGAATGCGAGGAAAGAAACATTCAGTCCTGTGACCAGACCTATGTGCTGAACAGTGAGCACTGAATAAGCAATAAGCGGACAAGTGTAAGGTAAGCTGATTGAAAATAAGTTTTCATCAGGATTTTTGACAAGAAGGGCAGTTTTGAAACCAGTTTTCAATTCGTTCAAATCAATTGATACTTTTTACTTGTTTGTTCGGTTTTTTTTTTTTTTTTTTTTTTAATTAAGGAATTTGACTGCACAGTTTTGACATCTGAAGGAACTGCGCTTGATACCAACACTGGTTGAGAATATTAGTAATAGCAGGGAGACGAGAGTCGAGACTTTGGAAAAGAAGTATGGCTGGAATTGGGTCGACTCACGGGTCTCAGCAGCACTCTGGTGAACCATCTTTATCATATCTTCTTCAGAAATCGGGAAGCAGGCAGAAAGGGAGACCCGGGAAACTTATGAACCTGCTGTGATCTCTCTTTTATGCCACACGGATAAAACTCCTGCAGACAGACATGGCCTTGCTCTAAAAGACATCATTGAACAATTTTGGAAACTCCTTGACATCACAAGTTGAAGGGAGGAATCAAGTTTCGACTTTGCCAAGCGCTGTTTATTTATATTAAACAGCTGTTCACAAGGTTTTTCTTTTCCCAGAAGAAGCCGTGTTCAAGTAAAAGTTTGCTTTTGCATCTGTTCAGTAAGGTCAATGATTTTCTGTATTCCGCTGTCGGATATCTGTCCATGAACGGAGAAATGTGAGAAACGTCAGCAGCGTTCAACTCCGTTTTACTTGTGCTTTAACACTGCAGCTGATCAGCCATAGAATTATATGACACACCGTCTGCTGATAAACAGGTGCATGTTTATCTAGCACGCATCGGAGGTGAGAGTTAAAATCAGAGTGTGGCATAGTTGTAAGTCTACAGACATTGAAGAGAATGTCTACTCCAGTTTGTAAGGATTAAAAAAAAAATATCGTTGATTTAGCAATGTCACAGAAACGTCTGTTCAAAATTTCAGCTGAAATTTTAGGTAATGTGGTATTGTGATTTCTTGCTCTCCAAACTGATCTGTTGTTTCAGTGTCAGTTACAGTCTCATCAAGGAGACGTCACAGAGTGCGGAATGGTCCATACGAACTACGCCCCTCTACATACGCAGAATACTGATCTGTTGTCTGCTCTTAAAAAAAATATGTTGTGTGAATATGGTTTTGCTGACCATTTCTAAGTCATTGACAGATTTTCTTTTTTCTCCTACTTTTTATGAAATATTTCTTTGTTTCCCGTGAGCAGATATGAATTCAAATCCTTGCCAAGTGTCAGCTACTTGCATCCCAACCTGCTTTAGGCCTCTCATGATGCGTATTGTTTTAAATGGAGTGTGCATCTTGCGCCGAATTCGACAAAGACAAGTGACTGCTCGTTCTTCATTTTCGTTGTTCCGAGTGTTGTGTATCTTGCCTGAAGAAGTCCTAAGTTGTCGAAACGCGTCGTGTTTTGTTCGTGATTCGTTTGTCCATGTTATTCGGTGCAGTCATAATAATTTACTTTCAATTAAATCTAAAAGTTGTCAAAACGTTGTAAGTAATACGCACAGGCGCGCGCGCGCGCGCGCGCGTGTGTGTGTGTGTATGTGGTAAGTTTTTAACTGCTCGCTTTGACAACGTAAAACAGACATGGAGTTCCCTCACGCTGTCAGTAGACATTATATAAATACAGCGTACGTGTTTTGAAAACAACAGTGTCTGTCACTGGTCCATCTGTTTGTTGAATCAGAAAATGATTTGTACGTTTCTGTCCAAGATGTGGCTGATACCAATCGTCGATGCTGAAAGCCTTTTGTCTTATGGTTTCACAGAAGAATAAAATGGCTTGTTTCGTTATAAGAGTAAACTTGTGTCTGTCCTGTCAACATGCACAGAGCTATTGGTTTTGATGTTTACTTATTTTAAATCAACAAAATTAAACAAGATGTTTACTTATTTTAATCAACAAAATTAAACAAGATAATGCTGTCGATGATTTTAAACGTTGATGAATATACACAAACCAATAAGATTTTCTCGATTGACACGGGCGTTTGCAAACTAAACTGCAGCGTAATATCGCTAGTTCAGCGCTAGATACATGCTATGATAATCTCTCTTCTGAGAAACCAAATATCTTCTAACGGCACTTATCATAGCTTGGTGATCTGGCTCTGTCATCGTTGAATAGACTGAATCTGCTCTG
>JADBJO010005297.1:115000-117500 GCA_016801955.1 Conus betulinus | reverse complement strand
CGTGTATTGTACCTTAACATCGTGTATTGTACCTTAACATACTGTACCTAACATCGTGTATTGTACCTTAACATCGTGTATTGTACCTTAACATCGTGTATTGTACCTTAACATCGTGTACTGTAGCGTAACATTGTGTATTGTACCTTAACATCGGGTACTGTACCTTAACATCGGGTATTGTACCTTAACATCGGTGTATTATACCTTAACATCGTGTATTGTACCTTATCATCGTGTATTGTACCTTAACATCGGGTAGTATACCTTAACATCGGGTATTGTACTTAACATCGGAGTGTTGTAACTTAACATCGTATATTTTACCTTAACATCGGTTTATTATACCGTAACATCGTGTATTGTACCTGAACATAGTGTATTGTACATGAACATGGTGTATTGTACCTGAACATAGTGTATTGTACATGAACATGGTGTATTGTACATGAACATAGTGTATTTGTACCTGAACATAGTGTATTTGTACCTGAACATAGTCTATTGTTCCTAGACATGGCGTATTGTATCTTTAATATAGTGTATTGTACCTTCATGCACGGTATTGTACCTTGACATATTGTATTCATCATTGATATGACGCACCTTGACAAGGATGACACAGTGTATTAGTACTCCGCCAGGTGTATTACACCTTGACTTGACCTTTCGGCCTCCACAAGGTATACACCTGACATGGTGGACACTCGATGGAATATAGTACTTTGACATGATTGTGTGTGTGTGTGTGTGTGTGTGTGTGTGTGTGTGTGTGTGTGTGTGTGTGTGTGAGTGTGTGTGTGTGTTCGTTCGTTGTTTAACGTGCGTGCGTGATATTAGCGTGAATGTGTGTGTGTTTATGTGTGTGTGTGTGTATGTGTATACATGTATGTATCTGTATATGTATCTAAAGAAAAACAAAACTAAAAAAAACCTAAGGCGTGCGCGTGCGTGCGTTGTGCGTGTGGCGGAGAGGTGTGCAGGATACGCGCGCGCGTGCGATGAGGGATGTGCCAATCGTCTGCATCAAATGAGGATGTATCAAAGTCACCCGGTACTTTGCAAGTCACTGTAGCTTTTGTTGCTAAGGCGAAAAAAAAAAAAAGAAAAAAAAAAAAGCGTTCAAGCGTTTACGAACGGGAAACCAACATTGTGGGTTGATACACACATCTTGCTGTCTTTTGTTTTTGCTTTTTTTTTTTTCACTGTTTATATTTTCTTCTCCATTTCATCTTTTTCGTCTCTTTTCGTTTTGCTCCTTCAATCTTTCACTCCTTTAATTCTGCGTTTTTTTGTGTTTTAGCTACACTCACCTGGTTTCTTCCATCTTTCTTTTTCCGTCCTTCCACCAGTGTCTTTATTTCTTAATCCCTACTTTTTTTTCTTTTTGATGTATTTTTTAAAATTATTTTTGCTCGTATTTTCCGCATACATTCCCTACCTTTTGAGGCTGTCCATCCCCGTCTCTCTTTTCTAGTTTTGTCTTCTTCTTTTCATCTGTATGTCTTCCTTTTACCTCTGTTTTTTTTTGTATTTTCTTCTATTCCTTCTTTTCTTTTTTTTTCTGTTTGTCTTCGTTTTTCTTCTCTCTCTCTCTCTCTCTCTCTCTCTCTCTCTCTCTCTCCCTCTCTTTGTCTTCTTTTCGTTTTTTTTGCTATTGTCTTTTTTCTTCCTCTCTTGCGTTTCCTCGTCTTCTCTCTCTCTCTCTCTCTCTCTCTCTCTCTCTCTCTCTCTCTCTCTCTCTGTTTTCTTCTGTTTGTTTGTCTTCTTCTTTTCTTTTGTTTGTCATTTCATTTTATTCTCTTTGCTATCTTCTTTTGTTCTGTTAGCCTTTGTCTCGTTTCTTGTCTTTGTTTTCTTCTTTTTTTTTCCCCCTCCCTTTTTGTCTTCTTTTTTTCTTTTTGCTGTTGTTTATTTCTCCATCTTCCCCCACCACCTCCACCCCCTGTCCGTTTTCCTCTCTCTCTCTCTCTCTCTCTCTCTCTCTCTCTCTCTCTCTGGTTTTCTTCTGTTTGTCTTTTTATTTTATTTTCTTTATCATACCATTTTCTTCTCTTGAACACATTCTTTTCTTCCGTTAAGCTCAGTCTTTTTTTTTTTTTTGTCTTTGTTTTCTTTCTCGTTTGTGTCCCCCCTCCTCCCCCCTTGTTCCCTACTGTCTTTCTCTCCCTCTTTTCCCCCTGTTCGTCTTTCTCGTCCTCTCTCTCTCTCTCTCTTTCTCTCTCTCTTCTCTCTCTTTCTCTGTTTTTCTTCTGTTTGTCTTCTTTTTCTCCCCCAAAAGGAAGACGCTCCACTTCTTCTCCGCCATGATGGAGGGATCCTGAGCTGTAAATCTGATTGGTGGCTCAAAACGAGGCTGTGCTTCAAAGGGGCGTCAGCGGGGCTGACTTTGGTTGGAGACGGGCGATTTCATTTTCCGATAATGTGGCGTGTGAGCTCAAAGAGCCCGCTGCACGAGCTGAAAGGGCTGTTTAGCGCCTGGCCGACCCCATGACGTGGG
>JADBJO010005297.1:97500-100000 GCA_016801955.1 Conus betulinus | reverse complement strand
TCACAATACTCCCCCTCCTCAAACAAAAAACAATGACCGAATTGTTTTTGAAGAAGTAAACAAACAGCAGAATACACAAACCCAGAAATCACACATCGACTCGACGAAAACGAAGCCGCCGCTCACGGAAGCAGTTCATGGAATCCTTCCATGAACTCCCACACAACAGAAGAACACAAGTTGTCATCCCAACGAACTCTGAATCCCTTTGACATGCTAGCTTGTTGTTGACCTCACGGACAGCCTCTCCATACCCACACAGGGTAGAGACTACACATATCTACTGACCATTCGGTCAGCCTCTCCATACCCCAACAGGGTAGAGATAACACATATCTACTGACCACTTGGTCAGCCTCTCCATACCCCCACGGGGTAGAGACGATGTCTAAACATTCCCGCTCAATAGTATTGTACGCCTTCTCACGATTCAACAACTTTCGACAAGCAAACACACGACGGAGTGAAGAACATCATCATTCTCTCGGAGCAATACAGCACCCAAACCAACAGAACTAGTATCAGTCCTAAGAATAAAAGGATTACCCAATGTAGGTAACAACACACAGGTGCAGAAGACAAGATTCCCTGAATCTTCCTAAAAGTTTCAACACACTCAGGAGTCAAAAAAATAGACCTGAAATCAACGCAGAAACGACACGTGCAATCTTTCTTCCTGACGAACACAACTGGAGATGCATACGGACTATTTATGGCTCAATGAAACCAAGATCCAGCATGATACCAGTCTCTCTCTCAACAGTCTTTTTCGCACAACAGTTCCTTCTAACAGGGACATCTGTTGTAAGAGGGATCTGTAATAATACATCACCTGAGAAAGAACCTTGTTTGGGAATCAAAATGTCCTGAAAATCGTCAAGTATTACACGCAACTCCCTGGTACTTTTCTCAGACAAAGCACAATTAAACTGTACAGAACGAACACTTTCATGTGGCATAGAAGACGCCATCGGAACAGTTAAAGTAGGAATGGGTAAAACGTCATCACAGTCCTGGACGACACCAATTGTACGAACCACTTTACGAACAATACAAACAGACTCCGGAGAGGGATCCACAGAAAGACCAACTCCTGTAGAACACTCAAGAGAAAGCTGTTCCCTGCTCACAAGCCAAAGGTGCTATCTCTGACCCAGGCACTGAAGTACCTTGTGAAAGAACAACTGTAGGTACAACATCAGAAGTAGACACAGCAGACACATCAGAAGACGTAACTGAAAGCAAGATTTCAATGACTCATCCTTCTGTTTCTGAACAAGATCAGAACGGGAAATGTTCAGATCATCAGGGATCTGACACAAAGGCCTTTTTTCCACAACATGCTTATCTCTAGCCCTCGTAACGGCGGCTAAAGAGAAAGGTTCACCAGATACATCACTAAACTCACCACTCACAGAAACTCCAGGAACATTACCCATGATGAGATCTGCAACAGAGCTATCCAAGACACAACAAGTCAAATCGCCCACAAAATAAGGACAACTGACTGAAACTGTAGCCAGTGGAAACTCATCCACACGACCACCAAAAGAAACACACTTCACTGTGGTTCCTAACATCTGACTGTCAGAAAACTAACCGTCTGCGAACGCCACAAATGGTAGCACCAGTATCACGCAGAACAGAACTCAAAGTGCCATTCACAGAACCAGACTCCAAATGCAATTTGCCTGTAAACTCACCAGCAGGTAGACAAGCAAAAGAAGAATCAAGAACAGAGCAACAAGCACTGGACTGTATGTTGACAGCTGAGTTCTTGGCAACAGTGGAGTTACTAACATGAAAAGGACATTCATCTGGGTGACTAAGGTTACAAATTTTACAGGGATTTCTACCTGACTTCCATGGGCATCTAGCAGCTACATGTCCTGTCATTTTACACAAAAACACACAAACACTTACAAACTGATCAGAAGCACTTTCTGAGGAACTCTTACTGCCAGAGGTATGACGGGCGTCACGACCACGATAACGGCTACCGCCAAAGGTATTTCCACGACCAGCTGAGTAACCAAAGCTCTGATGACCACAATAACAGCTACCATCAAAGTTACTTTCATGATCAGCTGAGGAACCAGAGTAGTGGCACTGTTTTTGAAAAGTAGAGTATCTGTTTCCTCTGTCAGACTGACCACAGTATGGAGTTTCTATCAGACTGACAGGATACATATTTCTATCAAATTGACCAGGAGTTTTGTATCCAACGGAAGCAAAAAATGTTTACATCAGCTTTCCTAGAAAGTACCTTAGTGGGATGAGCATGTCTGTATGACTCTGCAGACTTGATCATTTCATCAAAAGTTTTCACATCCTTTTCGCACAGAAAAGTAGCCAAGTCCTTAGAGATACACTCCAAAAACTGCTCACGCAAGATAAGATCCACCAGACCTTCAAAAGACTTAACACTTTTGACAAAGAGACCCAACGGTCAAACAAACGTCTAAGTTCAACTGCAAAGGTCTCGAAAGGTTCATCTGAG
>JADBJO010005297.1:57500-65000 GCA_016801955.1 Conus betulinus | reverse complement strand
CTTCAAAAACATAAACGCTAAAGGAGTCGGACTTTGCAGATGAGCAGTCAAGCAGTCACCGTTTACATCTGAACATGGAAGCACCCCCCCCCCCCCCCCCCTCCTCCCATTTCCCTTTCCGTAAAATGTAAAGCAGTACCGTTACACACATTAGCACCTTTCATGCCTGACCATTGAAGCTCTCACCTCTCATGCGCCCAGCAGTCCCATGTTACACACGAACAGCAAAACAGTGAGACCTGCCTTGGGTAAACGAATATCAAAAATATCACCTTTTTTACGTACGAATGGCTAAAGCAATACTATTTGCCCATGAATGCTAACACAATTACGTCCCCTCTATGAATATTAAAGCAGTCATGCACTTTGTTTCGAATTTCTAGCACCACACGTGTCATGAATGTTAATTAAATGACGTTCAGGCCAAGGCCATATGATACTGAATCCACTTTCTGTCTAGATATCGCTGTCATCATTACCGGCATTTATTTCCCTTTCTGTGAGGTCTGTCTTCCATCATCTGTGTGCTCTTCAGGCCTGTTGAATAGT
Source organism: Conus betulinus (assembly GCA_016801955.1). Classification (NCBI taxonomy): domain Eukaryota; kingdom Metazoa; phylum Mollusca; class Gastropoda; order Neogastropoda; family Conidae; genus Conus; species Conus betulinus. Next base: position 64,451 of record JADBJO010005297.1, on the reverse strand, counting down.
GTTTAATAATTCCAACTGAGGATCTTTTTAAAGTTTCTTTCCATTTTCTAAGGGAGTTCCCGATTTGATGTTGACAGTGCCAACCCTGTTGGCGTCCAAGATAAAAATTGTCATTTGTGTGGTCCACTATAACGTGCTGTCGTTCTGGTGGTATTACTTTCCCGTCTGAAATATCCCCTCTGCTAAACATCAGAACAGTTTTTTTTTTTCAACATTTTCATGGTCGTTTTTAATGCCTGGTCATAAGTCCTTACAGGTCATTTTTTTTTTTAATGAATTCATCGTTAATCTTAAATCTGGTTTATTTTCAAAGTTCATGCCTCTCTGAGTACTAACGATTTTCTGTTCAAGACTCCTTTCTAAAGGGCAAGGAGAATTCTGATTTGTTAAGTGGAAGGGCTTTTCTTTTGCTATGAGTCCGTTGCCAGCTTGATGCGGTCTTCATTCAGACTGAAACAGCTTTCGCTGCTGGTCTGTTGACCTCCGCTTCGGAAGAACAAGCGGACTGACGGGTGCCTGGACACTGCAGAGTGTCAGTGAAGGTCTCACAGTCACAGCTGGACCGAACTTGTCAAGGGGATTAATGCAGAGAGAGGAGGGGGCGGGGGAGAAAGAGGGGGTGAAAGAAAGGAAGGAAGGAGAGAGAGAGAGAGAGAGAGAGAGAGAGAGAGAGAGAGAGAGAGAGAGAGAGAGAGAGCGAGAGAGAGAGAGAGAGGGAGAAGGACAGAGACAGAGACAGAGAGAGGAGGAGGAGAAGAAGGAGAGAAGAGGAGAGGAGGATGAGGAGAGGAGGAGAGAGAGGAGAGAGAGAGAGAGAGAGAGAGAGAGAGAGAGAGAGAGAGAGAGAGAGAGAACAGAGAACAATGAACAATAAACAATCTTTATTTTTGAGGCCCCCAGCCCCTACAAATAAGGTCAAGTTAACATGTAACTAAAGACACATGCATTCACACCCATTCAGCTTTCTAGCGTGAGACTGTACACAGAGGTTTGCCTTAACTTCATGGCATTTAAACAGAAATACACCAAGCTTCCTAATATTGAAAAACAGACCCATTTCTCGGCAAGACCGTATATGGATTGACACCCAAGTTAAGATATTTTTTTCCTTATGTCATTATACAGAACACATTTATACACCACATGGTCCTCATCTTCTAAGACCTTACACATTTTGCACATAGAATTAGCATTGTTGCTGAAAGTTCTTTTGAAAATCGATTCATTGTTTGTGGACACACCCACCCTCAGCTTTATTAGACTGTTCCTAGAGCAACTAATGTCCATATTATCAAGTATTTTTTACATTCGATTTCAATGAAAACAGGCATGCCTCAACACCATACAGGAAATGTTCCTTCCCCAAAACTTGCTGTGTGGGGAGAGAGGGATCAAAATTGTCTTTGTCTTAGCACCATTGCTGAAAAACAACAAAAAAGGAAGAGCAGGAGAGAGAAGAAGAAATCAAAAATGGGGTAAAAATAGGGGGAAAAAAAAAAAACGATGAATGAAAAAAACAACAACAAACAAAAACACAAAGAGGTAATGGTACCGGTCTGAAGCAGAATTGTGTGCTGTTTTCCTCCAAAAAACGATGAAAATCATGCAAGAGGTACCCCATCATATCAGAACCAAGAAATGTCATTTCAGAATCATGTTGCTGCTGCGCCAGAATCATGGGCATGAATGTGGTGAAATAATGGAGACCCTTTAGAACTCTCTCTCTCTCTCTTCTTCTCTCTCGCTCTCTCTCTCTCTCTCTCTCTTCTCTCTCTCTCAAACACAAGACACAGGTCCAGACGAGACAGACAGACAGACACACACCACACACACACACACACACACACACCACACACACACACACACACACACACACACAAATACATACACACACAGACAGGCACAGGCAGACAGACAGGCAGACACACCCACACATACACACACACACACACACACTGTCTCTCCCCACCCACCACCTCCCCCCCACTCCCCCCCGCACACCACCCAACACCTACTCACGCACACACTCACACGTACACAAAAGCTCTCATGTAGTGCGCACGCATGCAGACACACAAGCAAAACACACATTACTCTCTCTCTTTCTCTCTCCGTCCTATCTCTCTCTCTCTCTCTCTCTCTCGCTCTCTCTCTCTCTCTCGCTCGCCCCCCCCCCCCCCCCCTCCACTGTCGCACACAAATATCCACACACATTCTCTCATAGTCATATCTCTTCTCTGTGCATTCTCTTTCTAATTCTTGCTGTGTCTTTCCTTCCTTCTATCTAATCTTGGTTCTCGTGGTTGTCAGGAAACAGATATAATCAGAGACACACGAATAAAAAAAACGGTTACTATCAGCGGCAGCTGAGGTCAATCAGAGACACACGAATCGTTTAACTTACGATCAGCAGGCCGCTCCTGCACAGTCTAGAGCACATCGTATGGAAACTGGGCTGGTAGTTTGAAATCTGGATTAAACGGATGGTTTGCCGGAAAGATGGACGGAGGAAGAGGGGGGAGGCCGACATTAAGAAGAAAAATGCAGAAGAAAGACACTCCCTCTTAGGAACGAGAAGGTCAAATTAGGAAGAAGGAGGAGAGGAAGGAGAAGAGGAAGGAAAAGAAGACGCAGAAAGAAGAGAATACGAAGGGAAGAATTAAGAAGAAAAATGAGAAAGAAAAAGGAGAAGAAGGAAGAGAAGAAAGAAAAAAGAAGAAGAAGAAGAAGAAAAGGAGGAAGGAAGAAGAGGAAAGAAGAGGGAAGGAGGGAGGAGGAGGAGGAGGGGGCGAGGAGGAGTGGGGGAGACGGGAGGAGGAGGGGAAGGAGGAGGTGGGGAAGGAGAGGAACGGGAGGCGAAGAAGAAGAAGAAGAAGAGAAAAAGAAGAAGAAGAAGGAAAAAAATCAAAAAGGAAAAAATAACACTTGGATGAAAAAGGTTAAGTAAAGGAGGAAAAACCAATCCAAGGAAGAAGAAAAAGTGAAGAAAGAAGGTTAAGAAAAAAGGAGGAGGACGCCATGAAGAGGGAGGAAAGAAGAGGAGGAAGAGAGAACAGCCGGAGGACGATGAGAGAGGCAGAGGAGGAGGAGAAGAAAGACAGAGCCGAAGAAGAAGACGAAAGAAGAAGAAGAAGAAGAAGAAGAAGAAGACGAAGAAAAGAAGAAGAAGAAGACGAAGAGAAAGAAGAAGAAAGAAGAAAAGAAGAAGAAGAAGAAGAAGAAGAAGACTTAGAAGAAGAGAAGAAAGAGAAGAGGAAGAAGGAGAAGCAAGAACAAGGAAATAAGAAGACGTAGAAAAAGAGTGAAGAAAAGAGGGGAAAACGCAAACAAACAAGAAGAAGAAGTATGAAAAGAAAGAAAGAAAGAAAGAAAGAAAAGAAAGAAGAAGAAAGAACGAGTATTAATTTAGATGGACGATGAGGGAATACACAAAATCTGAAAAGAACAAGAACAAGAACAAGAACAGGAACGAGCGGCAACAGAGGCACGTTTCCACGCGAGTGATGTTGTTTTGACATTTATGAGGTCGCGCTTCATAGACCGAGAAACTACAGACCTTGTTACCAGAGTCATGCTGTTCTGTGCCGCGTTACTGTAAAAATTGGAGCTCCCTCTCACTATCTCAGTCTATCTCTGTCTGTCTGTGCCTATATCCGTCCGTCTTTGTCTCTGTAGTCTGTCTCTCTGGCTCTGTCTGGTATCTGTCTCCTCTGTCTTCCTGTTCTCCGCTCTCTCCCCTCTCCTCTCCGCTCTCCTCCCATTTCTCTATCTTCCTCCCCTCCCCCTCTCCACCTCCTGTCTCTCTATCATCTGTCTCTGTCTCTCTCTCTGTCTCTCTCTCTGTCTGTCTGTCTGTCTCCCCCCTCTCTCTCTCTCTTTCTCTCTCTTTCTCTCGCTCTCTCTCTATCTCTCCTCTCTCTCTCTCTCTCTCGCACACAGAATACTGCACATACCTTTCGCCCACAATCTTTCTATCTGTTATCTGCCTCTCTCTTTCTCTTTCTTTGGCTCTGTCGCTTCTCTTTTCGCATTCTTGTTCCCTATTTGCTTTCTCTGAGACAGTTGTTTATCAGGTACGGGCTTAAATCAGAGGCACATGAATCGTTCTCGTCGCATCTAGGGTTCTGTGCCAAATGTTTCGTTCTGAACAGGAGTTGGCATGTCGGGGATCACACCACACGCTGAAAGCAACTTGCCCGGAACAGATTCCTATCAGATTACCCATTTCATGGATAACGCTCTGGAAAAAAAGAAGAATAAAAAGACGCCGACAAGGAGGAGGAGGCTGAGAGGGACAGAAGGATGAGGAGGTGGCGAAGAAGAGGAAGAAGAAGAAGAAGAGGAAGAGGAGGAGGAGGAGGAGGAGGAGGAAAGAGGAGGAGGAGGAGAGGAGAGGAGGAGGAGGAGGAGGAGGAGAAGAAGGAAGAAGGAAGAAGGAGGAGGGGAGGAGGGGAGGAGGAGGAGAAGGAGAAGGAGGAGGAGGAGGGTGGGAGAAGGAGTAGGAGAAAAAGAAGACCGTAAAGAAGAGGACAAAAACATCGCAAGAAGAAAGAAGAAGAAGAAAGAAGAAAAGAAGAAGAAGAAGAAGAAAGAAGAAAAGTAGAAGAAGAAGAAGAAGCGATTCATTTTAGGTGGACGATGAAGAAATAAAGAAGCATAAAACATAGAGCAAGAACAAGAAACAGCAGCAGCGATGCGCATTCCCACGAAAGTGATGATGTTTTGACATTTATGAGCCGCTTCATGGATAAAGGAACTACATGCCTTGTGTACCAGAGTCATGTTGTCGGGTGCCGATTACTGTAAACATGGAACACACAAACAACACATACATTCTCTCTCGCATATCACAGACAGAGAGACAGACAGACAGACAGACAGACAGACAGACACACACACCACACACACACACACACACACACCACACACACACACACACACACACACAAACATACACACACACACACACACAGAAGACATAAACGCATACACACACACACACACACATACACACACACACACACACAAACACACACACACCACACACACACACACACACACACACACACACACACACACACACACCACACACACAACACGCACAAGACGAAGAACGCTATGAAGATTCCGATGAAGGAACAGTAGAGCACTGCACCGGCAGATATGACACTGGAAAACCATGGCCAGGGATCACCACAGTACACAGGACCTCCACACTGACTCTTCAGGCGAGGAATTCATGCTGGATCTCGGTGCCAAACTGAAGAAAAACTCAGCTTGCCACCACAATGTGCAAAATAGGGACCCCCCCCCCCCCCCCCCCCCCCCAAAAAAAAAAAAAAAAAAAAAAAAAAAAAAAAAAAAAAAAAAAAAAAAAAAAAAAAAAAAACTTGACAAAAACCCCGTCCACACTGAAAATGCAAAATGTCACATCTCTGGAGACATTGTACACGGAACCAGTAAGGAAACTGTGGAAGAGAGAGACCAAAGACGAAGAGAAACGTCCACAGAAATCGGGACGCTGGCAGATGATGGATGGTATCTGGAAGAGAACAAAAGAACTTCAAGGAAGAGCTGAAAGCTGTTCTAGAAGCTGAGAAGGCAGGGCTTGAGAATCGCTGGGAAGCCCTGAAGGCACAGCACCGTACCCTCAGCTAAAGTGAATCAACAAGAAACAAAAAGAACTATGAAAAATTGAAGAGTGCTTCTTACGAGACCCCTTCGAGTTTGCCAGAAAAACTGCTCCAGCAGTCAAAAATCAGCAGGGTCCCACAATGGACAGGGAAAACTCTGAACAACATCTCAGGATAACATATTCCGACCTTCGAAGCGAAGTATCATTTCCAATCCAGCTTGTAGCTTACAGCACCAGACACGGCAGCAACAGTGGGTGAGGCAAAGACAGTGATTAACGAAGCAGAAGCCAAATCTTCACTTAGACTTAATGTATTATCCTGTCTGCTGTATAACAAATCTTCACTTAGACCTGATGCAATGCCCTGTCTGCTGTATAATAAATGTTCCTTTATCCCTGAGTGGATCGGTGACCCATGGATGATAGCTACTGGAATGCATTTGATTTGTCACTCCAGAAAGGAGGCTCCCCCCGGAGTGTCTGTGCTGAACATGCCGCTGTGATGAAGGAGGCAACCCGAAGAACTAAGACTGAGAAAAGGGATTTCCACTTTGTGTGTTCGACCTGGAAATGCATATGGATTAGTTTTACACTGGGTTATTCAACTGGCCGACTGGATGCACCATGTCCAAAAGAACATTCTGAAGAAGCATTTCAAAGTTTTTTCAAAGAGGCTCAGCACAAAGAAAGACACCACAGGCTGGGTCTTTCTGGAAACAGGCGTGGCGATGGGCGATGGAATTTCTCTAACACTTTCTGCGTTTGCAATGGAGGTCAGCCTGAAAGTGGCCATTAATGGCACAAGCTCAGCAGGCTTTGGAAGCGGGTAACAAATACTCCAATAAAGGCCTTCACGAATGACAAAAGCTCAGCAGACTTTAGAAGCGGATACGAATGCCTCCAATAAAGGCCTTCACGAATGACAAAAGCTCAGCAGACTTTAGAAGCGGATAACGAATGCCTCCAATAAAGGCCTTCACGAATGACAAAAGCTCAGCAGACTTTAGAAGCGGATAACAAATGCCTCCAATAAAGGCCTTTCACGAATGACACAAACAACCCCGATCAGCAAGAAGAGAAAACACACAAAACACTGAAGAATTCCTCTTTCTGATTAACCAGTGGAAAGATATATGAAATGGTAAGAAGCCCAAACAAAAATAATACACAGAGGGTTGGGATCCTCAGTTGCTTCATCGAATATGTAGTATTGCCAACACATTAGACAGATCATGCATATGAGAGAGGAGAGAGAGAGAGAGAGAGAGAGAGAGAGAGAGAGAGAGAGAGGAGAGAGAGAGAGAGAGAGAGAGAGA
>JADBJO010005297.1:47500-50000 GCA_016801955.1 Conus betulinus | reverse complement strand
ATGCGACTTTTCGTTTGACAACATTGTTAAAAACCAAATACCCTTACCCTTTCCCCCTTTGGTTGATGAAACAAGCAGATATTTTCTATTCCTATGGTAATATTACTAAAAATGAGAATCCACTTTTGCTTGCTTCTCTTGTTAAAGAATTGATTTTTACACTGAATATGAATCTTATCTGCATATTTTCACTGATGGTTCAGTTTCGTGTACTTCTGAGGTTGGTGCTGCTTTCGTGATACCTTTCGTGATACCTTCCCTTAACATTGAAAAAAGATTTCATATCACCAAAGGTTGTTCTATTTTCACTGCCGAGTTTATTTGCTCTTATGAAAGCTATTGATTTCATTCTTGATATGCAAGTCTTACCAGAAAGAATACTGATTTTGTCAGATTCCAAGTCTGCTTTAAACGGCTTTACACCGTCAAAATACATCGAGTCGACCTGATCATCAGTGAAATTTTATTTTTTCAATTCACCAGTTAATGAAGCGAGGTTCTAAAATAACATTATTATGGGTACCCGGTCACTGCAATCTTCGAGGGAATGAACTGGCTGATATACCTGTGCAAAAGAGGCTTCAATGTGCAAATCGAATACAGTTTTATGTGATATTCCTTATTCGCTTCTTGAAATAAACAATATGCTGACAAAAGCACTCTGGGACCAGAGAAGAACACAGTACCTTGAAGTTGCCATTCAGAAGAACAGATGGGATCTTACTGCCCCCCCAACAGTCATTGTATAAGTCCGCCGCCAGGTTCTATTCCGAATCGAAATTTATTGCACAGAATACGGGTGATGGTTGGTTAGGCAGGTTTTTTTAAAACCATCTCCTTTGTGTGTCTGTGGTCAAAACCTTAATGTATCTCATTTTTTACTTGAATGTCCATAAAAAAAGCGTTTTCATGTCTTCATGATAAAATTTTGTCTAAAAATCTACCTTTAACATTGCATAGTGTGTTTTGTCCCAACCCAGAAAATGGGTGGAATCTAGCCAATTTGGCTGTAAATCTGATCAAGTCTCATCCACTTGGCAGATATTTCTAACGGATTTCTTTTTTGTTTGTTTCTTTTTTTTTGTTTAGTGGTCTGATGTACACGTAGAGCAAAGAATTTGTTACATGACATAGCTGTCCGACTCTCACGTGTACTAGGTCGCATTATTCCATTTACGAAACTTTGGCATAGGCTGTGCGCGCGCTAGAGAGAGAGAGAGAGAGAGAGAGAGAGAGAGAGAGAGAGAGAGAGAGAGAGAGAGAGAGAGAGAGAGAGAGCATGTTTTTATAGGTGAGTGCATGTTCTGCGTACGCGTACGTCTACATCTTTTATGTGGATAAGTTTTTGAGTGTGTGCAGGGGGGGGGGGTTTGTGTGTGTGTGTGTGTGTGTGTGTGTGTGTGTGTGTGTGTGTGTGTGTGTGTGTGTGTGTGTGTGTGTGTGTGTGCGCGAGAGAGAGAGAGAGAGAGAGAGAGAGAGAGAGAGAGAGAGAGAGAGAGAGAGAGAGAGAGAGTTGTCAATGAGTGAATATATGTGCGTGCTCGCATACACGTGAGTAGGATTCCACGTACAAATGTTAAAATGTTTCCCTGCTAATTTTTTTTTTTTATGTTTTTTTTTTTATGTCTTTCAGATGTTATTTGTATTATTTCCGTTTTCTCATCATAATTTATTTAGGTTTTATCCTTTTAAAATGTCAGTACCTTCTTCTTCTTCTTCTTCTTTTTCTCTTCTTCTTCTTCTCTTCTTTTTCTTCTTCTTTCTTCTTCTTCTTCTTCTTCTTCTTCTTTTCTTCTTCTTCTTCTCTTTTTCCTTCTCTTCTTTTTTTTTTCTTGTTTTTTTTTTACCTGTTATGGCCGATAACGGTTTTTCGCTCTTCATGAAATTTCTTAGAAAGTACTTGGCCGTTCTCTCTGAAAATTTGTAGGCATGTTCACTATGGGTCACGGATGATTATCGATGTTTTATTTAACCGTTACAGCCGTTACTAACGGCTATAACGGCCCGTAACGGTTTTTTTTTCTTCTTTATAGAATATCCAGAAAGAACTTGGCTGATCTTTCTGAAAATTTGTAGGTATGTTCATTATGGTCACGGATCATGTCCAATGTGTTATTTTACCGTTATAGCTGTCACTAACAGCTATAACAGCCCATAACAGTTTTCCTCTTTAGGGAAAATCTCAGAAAGTACTTGGCAGATCTTTCTTAAAATTTGTAGGTATGTTCATATATAGGACACGGATCATGTCCATTGTTTTATTTTACCATTATAGCCGTTACTAACGGGCTATAACGGCCCCCAAATTTTTTCTTTATTGAAAATCTCAGAAAGTACATGGCAGATCTTTCTGAAAATTTGTAGGTATGTTCATTATGATCACAGATGATGGCCGATGTTTTACCAGAATAACCGTTACTAACGGCTATAACGGCACAAAACGGTTTTTTCCTGTTTATGGAATATCTCACGCGTATTCAAGATATACTGGAAGTACGTT
>JADBJO010005297.1:17500-22500 GCA_016801955.1 Conus betulinus | reverse complement strand
TGGGAACAAACTAAAGAATTGGCGTCGACAAGTAGACAGGTGGAAACCTCGGGGGTCGTATAGGGCCACCAAGATATAGCCCCAACACACACACACCAGACAGGAGACTACATGAGGAAGGTCAAGCCCCGAGGCTTGGGCGACTAGCGAGGGCGTCCGAAGAATTGAGACCAGATATGTAAAGCAGACATATACCGACGGGGAGCCCCCCATGACCCAGGACATGGAAAGAGAGATTCAGATGACAGACAACACACTGGATAGCTCAGACCTACCGTCCCGACGACAAAATGACAGCATAGAAGAGGAGACATTGAAAGATCACTACGAAAAGAATTGCCAATGAAAGTGGGGATGTCGGAAGGGTAGAAAAACGAAAAGTCTGCTGGGAACAGGGAAGCGGCCAGTTGAGAGAGCAAGATAGACGTGCTAACAGAACGAGCAAGAGAAGTCACAGAGGGGCAAAAAGATAGTAGGTCACGCACAATCGGGAGGAAGGAGAGAACAGAAGAGAAAGAAAAAAAAAAAATAACCCGAGAAGACTTTAAAACCATCCATCCCCAAAATCACTGACCCCAAAAAAAATAGAAAACAAGTTTGCTTAAAGGGCGATTGACGAAAAACGTATGGAGCTTGCCATGAAATGACCGTGTGTGTAACCGACAGACTAACAAGAGGGACGAATCACCATCCGTGCAGAAAACCAGGAAAGGACTGCCCGAGTTCCTGACATGCAAGTCCATTCTTGTGCAAGAAAGGAAACGAAAACGCAGGTAGGGTGGAATAAGGTTAAGCAACTTTGATTTTGACAGACGACGTGCTGGTGTGGAGAAACAAAAAGATGCTCACAGATGGATGCATAAAGTAATGTCCAGCAGAGAACAGAAAGGAACACGAAAGGAAACAAACCACACCCACACAAACAAACTATCCACCCACAACATCACACACACACACATTTTTGCACCTAGACAAACACTCACACACCCTGACACAACGCCACACCGACACACGCACACACAAGAAAGATGTGCCACCACGTGTTTTAACCGCTTCCAGATGAGGGGGATCACCTCCGGCAGATGGCAGCGGTGAGACTGGTGCGTTCCTGACTCAAATCATCTCTGTCCAGACCTGCGGACAAGGAGCCAGCAGGTCAGGTAAAGTTTTCATGAACCTTTGATTTTGATGTCGATGTGCTTGTGTGGGAGAAGAAATTGCTTCGATGATGCGGATCATAGGTGGGGTTAGAGACTGAAAGATGCACCCTGGAACACCCACACCCACCCCACACCCCACACCACACCCCCCCACCCACCCCCCACCACCACTACACACCTCACCCCCACACCCACCACCCACACACCACACACACCACACACACACACACGACGAGACGAGAGGGACTGGGTACGGGTGATTGGGGGTGGGGGGGATGGGGGGGGTTGTTCTTTACGTGTGAGGGTTTAAAGAAGTTGACGTAACAAGCACTCGAGTAACTATGATAACGTAACATTACAAACTGTAGAGAGATAGACACTGCAAAATCAGAGGTTAAACGCAGACAGGTAAACTGACCAGGCACAGGGCTACAATAGAGACAGGACAGCAGACTAGTAGACAGACAGTACAGCAGACTGGGAATGAAGAGGAGGTATAGAGGCGCAGGTACTAACCCAAGAGATATCGAGGTGATCCGGCGAGAGAGAGAGAGAGAGAGCGAGAGATCTGAGCGATATAGGAATGAGTAACTGAATGACTGTACAAAAAAAACCGACACACAGATTTACTTACTAATACACAGGGCAGAGGCGACATTGTATATGACCAGCAAGAACGAAAGACACAGAAAACAAATAAAACCTACAGGCTGACCGATAAAGAGACATGAGAGATTTTAAAAAAAAAACCACAGTAAAAGTTAGAGAACAGGCCGACACACACTGAGAGACAGATATTCTCGCTAAAACACAAACCCAGGCAGAGAGTCACAAAGGTTTAAACAAGTGTCCAACAACAAATCAAAAAAAAAAAAAAAAAAAAGACCTGTTTAACTGTCCAGGCCGCAACATCACTGACGCTGTCATTTTGAGCCTAGAAACTGTTGTTACATTGGACGGGATGAGAAACGGTATTTAAATTACCCGCGATTGCTATGAAATCCGCGCTTGTTTTGACCGCTCCAAAGGGACGTAGATCTATCGCCGTATAGAACACCTGAAGACTGTATGATAGTTTCCTGACATGCAAGTCCATCTCCGTGCCAGACCTCAGACAATGGAACTGGCAGGGGTGAGGGGTAAGGGTTAATGTGCCTTTGATTTGATGTATATTGTGTGTGTGTGGTGTGTGGGGGGGGGTGGGGGGGGGGGGGGGGGGGGGATTGGGGGGGGGGGGGGGGGGGGAGGGTTAGAGGTGGGGAAGTGATGGGGGGGGGGGGGAGAGACTTCTGGAGTTCTGTGACGACGCAATTGTGTGTGGTTGTAGAGAAAAAAGTGGGTGTAAGGGAAAGAAGATGGACGTATGCTGAGAGAAGAGAGTGGGAGTAGGTGTGGGGTGGAGAAGTCGTGATATTTAAGACAGAGGGGGCTGTTGTGTGGTGTGTGGTGTTGTGTGTGTTGTGTGTTTAGTGTGTGTGTGTGATTTTGTGGTGTGTGTGTGTGGTGCGCGTCAGCGCGTGATTTATTTAAACGTCTTTCCACTAATCGTGATATTAGACGTAAAAAAAAAAAACAAATTAAAAAAAAAAGTGCATGAGTAAGAGAGTAAGACTTGTGCATGTTCAAACGGGTATGGAGTTCTACATATTTATGTACGTGTGTATACATATGGATGCTTAGGTGTGAAAAATGTATGTGTTATTTGAATGTAGGAAGAATATATTTGCTACACGATTATAAAGAGAAAAAAAAAAAAAAATCAACCAAATTATAAAAACATCGCCCCCCCCCCCCCTCTCCCCTCACAGAATCGAATATACTGAGCGGGTTATTCTGCGATAAACTGGAATGAATATCTTCAAGCTTTGACGTGAAAGAATGTGATTAGGACATATTTTGCATCCACAAATCAAACTATATTTTTGACATATTTTGTTTTGAAAGCATCAAGTTTCCATCTATACATTAAGGAAAGTAATTTTAGTCGTTATAAAGTTATCTTTTATATTTTGAATATTAAAATGGTCTTGGTCGTTTTGATGTTTCACTTCATTTTGGAAAACATTCCATGTGTGTGTGTGTGTGTGTGTCTGCATATCTCTCTCTCTCTCTCTCTCTCTCTCTCTGTGTGTGTGTGTGGTGTGTGTGTGTGTGTGGTGTGTGTGTGTGTGGTGTGTGTGTGTGTGTGTGTGTGTGTGTGTGTGTGTGTGAAGTAAACTGTCCCTATCATTCCATGCGGTAGACATTCGAGTTTGATTAAAGCATTACTACTCTTGATGTTAGACTTCATGCAAACTATGGTAGACATGTTAAGTGTTCCCCCCATTTATGCAGTAAATATTACACACTTTAAGGAAAGCATCCCTTCCCACACAGAGCGCCTGAAGACTGTATGAGTTCCTGACATGCAAAGTCCATCTGTGTGTGTGTGTGTGTGTGTGTGTGTGTGTGTGGTGTGGTGTGTGTGTTGTGTGTGTGTGTGTGTGTGTGTGTGTGTGTGTGCACAGTTCCCTGACAATCACAACACACACACACACACACACACACACACACACACACACGTTTCGATGTCCTTTCCACGTCTGTAGCCTTGGTTTGGTTCCGTCGGGGTCACCGGTATCGGCGAGTCCATGGGGGCTGTCGTTGGACGGACGTGGTGGCGCCCTCCGGAGGGAGCTCACTCACGCCGGCTCCGCGACTAAACAATTATTGTCGTCAGTAGGGGCTTAGTAGGTGGTGTCCTGCGTATGTTAGATCAGAACAGGCGCCACTGAACACCACCGAAGTGACTCGGCAGCAGTGCAGTGTCTCCTCCGTGGGTTGCCTCTTGACGACTTGACATTGACTGCTCCCTGTGGATGGCCGGTGCCGGGGCCGCGGCGCGGGGCCGACCGGGCCGTGGCTGTGGACGGGTGTCGGAATGAGCGGCGTGGGTACACTGCCTCTGAGGTGGCGCAGAGGTTGGTCAGCAGTGAATACTTGATTTTAAGCGAAGGGCCCATTCCATTCAGCAGTGAATACTTGATTTTAAAGCGAAGGGCCCATTCCATTCAGCAGTGAATACTTGATTTTAAGCGAAGGGCCCATTCCATTCAGCAGTGAATACTTGATTTTAATTGAAGGGCCCATTCCATTCAGCAGTGAATACTTGATTTTAAGTGAAGGGCCCATTCCATTCAGCAGTGAATACTTGATTTTAAGCGAAGGACCCATTCCATTCAGCAGTGAATACTTGATTTTAAGTGAAGGGGCCCATTCCATTCAGCAGTGAATACTTGATTTTAAGCGAAGGTTCCAATCCATTCAGCAGTGAATACTTGATTTTAAGCGAAGGGCCCAGTCCATTCAGCAGTGAAATACTTGATTTTTAATTGAAGGGCCCATTCCATTCAGCAGTGAATACTTGATTTTAAGCGAAGGGCCCATTCCATTCAGCAGTGAATACTTGATTTTAAGCGAAGGGCCCATCCATTCAGCAGTAAATACTTGATTTTAAGGTGCGAAGGGCCCATTCCATTCAGCAGTGAATACTAGAGTTTCAGTAAAGCATACATTTTTTCTTCAGGGAATGCGGCTCAGCCCTCACTGGCCATGCTATGAACTCAGAACGAAGGGAAAAGGTCTTATTTTTCGTCAAGGACTTGATCAAGCGACGGGCCATCTCCTCTCCTCTCTCTCATCTCTCTCTCTCGAAGAGGCCCACCAGCCACACACACACACACACACAGGACACACCCACACACACAGCACACACACTAGCCACTAAGGCGGAAGGGCCCATCTCAGGCATCTTGATCTCTCTCTCTCTCCCCGTCATTCCAGTCGCTTGTTAAGCTCTCT
>JADBJO010005297.1:7500-10000 GCA_016801955.1 Conus betulinus | reverse complement strand
GTTTGCGGCACTTGTTGGTATGTGCAAGCACGAGGACTCAATCATACTGGCTCCGTGGTCACACAGGAATCATTGTCTTCATCAAGGGGCGCAGAGGTGTGAGTCCTGCGGCGTATAGCTGGGGAAGAACAGACACCAGTGAAGTGACTGAGCGGCAGCGCAGGGTCTTTCCTTCTGGGTTGCCTTACGGCAACTTCTGATTGATTGCTGGGTGTGGCGATGTCCAACATGGCCAGAAAGAGCTGCCTGGCATTGAGGATGAGGATGAGACAGCAACACCCCCCCCCCCCCCCCCAAAAAAAAAAAAAAAAAAAATGCAAAGCATATAAACGTATTCCTAGTTAGATCTTTCTTAAAAAACGGGTGTTGTAAAAAAAAACGTCACAATCAAACATGCGTCATAATGTATTTCGTCACTGAGATAAGAAATCGGCAAAGTACTTTCAGAGATATTCCATAAAGAAGGCAAACCGTTTTGGGCCGGTATAGCAGTTTAGTAACGGCTATTCTGGTAAAATAAAACATCGGGCATCATGGTAAAATAAAACATCGGGCATCATCCGTGACCCATAATAAACATACCTACAATTTTTCAGAAAGATCGGCCCAGAAGGTTTGTCTGGAGCGAGTGCAACACATTTTGACCACAGACAGACAGACTGACTGCATTTCTTCGTTCCCATTGTAAAGTACTCCCTGTTCTATAAGAACTGGGGGTACAAAAAAAAAAAAAAAAAAAAAAAAAAAAAAAAAAGAAAGAAAGAAAGAAAGAAAAAATGCTAAATACGGACATCTATTTGCTTCTGGACTCAAAGCCATTACGTATTTAAATCATACATTTTTTTTTTTTTTTTTTTTTATAAGGGGTAGAGGGATGGGACATAAAATCCGAAGCGCACCTGTTAATGCAATTAGTAAAAATGGAAGCATATCACGAAATGAAAATGAAATGGAAAACGAGGGAGATTATGCGCTA
Organism: Conus betulinus; assembly: GCA_016801955.1. Classification (NCBI taxonomy): domain Eukaryota; kingdom Metazoa; phylum Mollusca; class Gastropoda; order Neogastropoda; family Conidae; genus Conus; species Conus betulinus. Next base: position 9,024 of record JADBJO010005297.1, on the reverse strand, counting down.
ATTATAAACATGTTAACGTAGTTAGGTAGGTAAAACAAAAAAAAAAAAAAAAAAAAAAAACACGCCGTTTTCTCGTTTTATCATTCCTGTGATTAAGGTGCATGTTCTGACACTCTCTTTCTCTCCTTCTCTTTGTCTGTCTGTCTGTCTGTCTGTCTGTCTGTCTGTCTCTCCCCCTCTCTCTCTCGCACAACAGTTTTCTGAGTTCTGAGTTCTCTCTCTCTCTCTTTCTCTCATTTCACTCTGTCTATCTGTCTGTCTGTCTGTCTGTGTCCATGTCTGTCTCCTTCTGTCTCTCTGTCCCAGTTTGTCTGTCAGTCAGTCCGTCTGTCTTTCTCTCTGTCTGTCTCTCTATCTCTCTCTTTCTTTCTTTCTCTGTGTCTCTCTGTCTTTGTCTCTGTCTGTCTGTCTGTCTATTTCTCTGTCTATGTCTGTCTCTTGATCCCTCTCTGTCTGTCTGTTAGTCTGTCTGTCTGTCTGCCTCTGTTAGCCTGTCTTTGTCTCTCTCTGTCGCTCTGTCTCTTTCTGTCTCTGCCTGCCTATCTGTCTGTCTGTCTGTCCATTAGTCTCTCTCTCTCTCTCTCTCTCTCTCTCCTCTCTCTCTCTCTCTCTCTCTCTCTCTCTCTCTCTCATTGAGGACGAAATGCACTCTGCACTTTGCTTTCCTGCTTTGAAATGATATACAATGTCAGTTAACACCGCACACTGTTACAAATATTCCAGCGATTTAGGCTGCCATTATTGGTGGTTTCCAGGAGCCAGACTACGGACAATTAGAAACATTGCTGCCTACACGCACAGAGCGTATAGAGGAAGAGAAACACTCCGGCCCCAAACACAGCTGGCAGCTTGTCGTATGGAAGTGAATTTGAACTTAGCTGGTAGCTCATGACTCTGGGTTGAATTTGCTGGCGAGTATTTTTTTGTATGTAAAAATGAATGAGTCCACGAGCATTTTTAACGAATTTGTTTTTTTTGAAAGCTGATTTCATCATGAAACTGAATACTCTCTCTCTCTCTCTCTCTCTCTCTCTCTCTCTCTCCTCTCTCTCTCTCTCTCTCTCTCTCTCTCTCTCTGTCTCTCTGTGTGTGTGTGTGTGTGTGTGTGTGTGTGTGTGTGTGTGTGTGTCATTTTAAACAGTAGATGGGGGAGTCTGAAAAGGCTGTTTCACCACCAGCTGCTGTTGTGCGGTGGGTGAGTGTAGATGTTGGTCTGAAAAAGCTGTTTACTAAATCCTGTAGAACAGTGGGTGAGTGGTGTGGGCTACAGGCTGGGAGATCTAAGGTTCGAATCCTCTAAGAGGCCTATAGTTATAGGATTTTTTCCGACCCGGATGACTCTTATCCCGAGTTAGAAAGCCATGGGCTGAAATGAGAAGACTGGACCCAAACAACCGGTTTTTTATTACAGTCAGTGGATGCATCTCTAACAGCGTTTCATAAATCTCATGACCAGCTCTGCAGGTATCTGTATCTCTCGGGCCTGGTTGACTCTGAGATATTGTTACCTCGCTAAGAAGATGC
>JADBJO010005297.1:0-2500 GCA_016801955.1 Conus betulinus | reverse complement strand
GGACAAATCTTTGAAAGAGATGAACATTTTTTATCGGATCTGAAATTTTACAGTGGAAAGAATTTGAACCAAATTTCGGATGGGTTTGTAGAAGATGTATTTTACAGAACTGTGTGAAATGAATGACTCGTGAGTTGATTTTAACGTGGTGACAGCCCTGATGTGGCCATTTGTGGTCGGCTGGGCTATAAGCAACATTTACCTGACCTTGCTAGGTGGCGAAATGAAAAAAGGATTGAAGAATGGATTTGGACGACTGCTAAGAAAGTACAGAGGGAAGGGTGAAAATAGGGGGATAGAAAGGAGAACGTGCCACACAGAATCAAAGAGCCTCCTTAAGTACGTTGAGGATGAACGTGAAGGTAGGATCAGAAGGCCTCTTTGGTGAATGGAAACATGGCATCACAGAGACTCTTTTGTAGGCTGAGAAGGAACGGAAAGACGGGATAAAAGAGTCCATTTGGTAGGTTGTGGATGAAAAGCAAGGTAGCACCAAAGAGGTTCTCCGGGGATGAATGGAAAGGATAGGATCAAAGGGGATCTGATAGGCTGGAGATATATGGACAGGTAGAATCACAGAACCTCTTGGCTGAGGAGAAAGGAACCTGGAAGGAGGATGAAAGAAGATCTATGGTAGGCTGGGGATGAATGGAAAGGGAGGCTCAAAGAGTCTCTTTTTGTAGGCTCCAGATGAATGGAGTGGTATGATGAAACAGGCTCTTGGCAGGCTGAGGCTAGAGGGAAAAATAGGATAAAAGAGGCTCTTTGGTAGGCTGGAAATGAATGGAAAGGCAGGATCAGGGAGCCTCTTTGGTAGACTGGCGATGAATGGAAAGGCAGGATCAGAGAACCTCTTTGGTAGGCTGGCGATGGATGGAAAGGCAGGATCAGGAAGCCTCTTTGGTAGGTTGCGGATGAATGCAAAGTAGCACCAAGGAGACACTTTGGTGGTCTGGGGATGATGAAGGAAAAGGTGCAATAAAAAGAGCCTCTTTCGTAGAATGGAGAGGAATGGAAAGGTAGGATCAAAGAAGGCCCTTTGAATACCGAGGACGTATGGAAAGACAGGATAAAAGAGCCTCTTTGGAAAGCAGAGGATGAATGGAAAGGACGGGTCAGAGGGCTCTTTCGTGGGGTGATGACGAACGGAAATATAGGATAAAAAGAGGCTCTTTGGTAAGCTGGAAAATGAATGGAAAGGCAGGATCTAAGTGCCTCTTTGGTAGACTGAGGATGAACGGAGAGGCAGAATAAAAGACCCTCTTTGATAACCTGAGGATAAATGGAAATGTAGGATCCAAAAAGGCTCTTTTGTAGGCTTAAGATGAATGGAAAGCTAGGATATGGTCCTTAGAGACCAGATAGGGACGGGACAGATGTTGAGGATTGGGCCATAATGACAGGCGGTCCTCATTGCTCCCCCCCCCCCCCCACCCACCCTCTTGTTTTACTCCCACCCCCCTCCCCTCCCCTTTCCCTCTCCCAGCACACGTAGGTCTGCACTTCATCAGAGCGCTTCATTTCCCTTAGAGGCCGGATAATTGACAGACGTGTGCACGCTTGGAGGTGGCTGGCCATCACCTCATGGTCTGCTGGTTAGCCTCTGTAGACAGCTTCACGGTCAGGCAGGATGACGTCTGATGTATTCTGTATTTCTCTTCTTTTTTCTTCTTTTTTTTTTTTTTTTTTTTTTTTTTTTTTTTTTTTTTTTTTTTTTAAGAGTGATCTCTCTGTCTGTCTGTCTGTCTGTCTGTCTGTCTGTTTCTTTCTTTTTTTGATTTTTTTTTCAGGAGTGATTTGTCTATCTACTTGCCTGTCTGTCCTCTCATTCTCTCTCTCTCTCTCTCTCTCCTCTCTCTCTCTCTCTCTCTCTCACATCTCTCTCTCTCTCTCTCTCTTCCTTCATTCATTCTCTTTTTTTCTGTCTGTCTGCTTGTCTGTCTCTCTCTTTCTGTCTCTGTCTCTGTCTCTGTCTCTCCCCCCCCCCCCCCCTCTCCCTCTCCACCCCCCCCCCCCCCCCCCCCCCAATCATCATCTCTTTTTTCTGCCTCTGTTTCTATGTCTGTCTCTCTGTCTGTCTGTCAGTCTCTCTCCTCTCTCTCTCTCTCTCTCTCTCTCTCGATATTTCTTTCTGAAAAAACCTTTCTCACTCCTGACATCATGTCATGTTCTCTCACAAACCCAGTAATCTTTGCCCACCCGTGCTCATTCTTTTCGTCATAGCAAGAGACATAGAAGGGGATGCAGGGATTGAGTGTGCGAGGAATGAGAGAGAGAAGAGAGAGAGGAGGAGAGAGAGAGGAGAGAGAGAGAGGAGAGGGAGAGGAGAGAGAGAGAGAGAGAGAGAGGAACTGGTGCAAATCAATTTTGAAGCGCTCTTTGACAGTAAAGTTGGTTTATATCAGTGCGTTATGCGTGTATGAATACGTGTATAAGACGCGCGCAGCGGCGCACGCACGTGCTTTACGTTTCAGATATCCTTGTGCTCTTGTTTATGTGC
>JADBJO010005296.1:162500-166681 GCA_016801955.1 Conus betulinus | reverse complement strand
ACCAGGCTTTTTTTTGAAAGGAGTTGTTGTCTGAGGCAGGTGTGTGGTGGGATGGTGGTTTGGGCTCGAAGGCAGATAACCGGGAGGGTGGGGGTGGGGTGTATAGAGGGTACGTCCACAATTGGTGAGGGGTGGGGGTGAGGGGGAGGGGAGAACGCCAAGGACGTTGAGAATAAAGAGATGAGGAGAGAGGAAAGCAGGAAAAGTTTTTTTTTTTTTTTCCTACAACCTCTCCCTAAAGGTATTCCGTGTGGACGGGTTCAAAAGGTCAAGACTCAAGGTGAACGCCGTAAACAGTGACCTCCAAGCGGTTAGCACGTTTAAAAGCCACATTAAATATACAGCAGGGGGAAGCACGCCCGCGCGCGCGCCGCGCGCGCGCCGCACGCACGCACGCACATACATACCACTGATGAGCCAGATAGACGAACAACGACGATAATAGATAGATAGATATATAATTATAGATAGATAGATAAAGACCAAAATGCACATTCTCTCTCCTCTCTCTCTCTCGTCCTCACTCTCCTCTGTGTATACTCTTCTGACACACCCACACACACACCACACACACACACACCACCACACACACACACCACCAGACATACAGTGATGTGAGAGAGAGAGAGAGCAGAGAGAGTAGAAAGAGAGAGAAGAGAGCAAGAGAGATAGGAAGGAGAGAGAGAGTAGACAGAGAGAGAGAGGGAGGAGAAGAGAGAGATTACCGAATACAAGTAATGACTCAAACAACCTACGAGAGCTATTCTCTCTCTCTCTCTCTCCTCTCCTCTCTCTCTCTCTCTCTCTCTCCTTCTCTCTCACACACGTCTCACACACAACACACACACACACACACACACCACACACTACGCACACACACACCACACACACACACACACACACATGACACACAGCCAAGAAGAAGAATACAGAAGAAGAAGAAGAAAAGAGAAGACTCACCACCTATAGTATATCCCTACACATCTTGAGAACGATTGACAACAACGATCCACGAGGCAGTCAACGATAAGGTACGCATGCATAAGGTATGTCGGTCAACACACCTGATTCATAAAACATTGATTGATTTTAAACCGGAGAGGAAGAGATGGCGATACAAAAAAAATGGTGGGATCATGACGGAAAGAGAGGGTGGTGGTAGTAGGAAAGAGACGGGGGAGGGAGGGAGGAGAGATAGAGAGAGGAGAGAGAGAGGAAGAGAGAGAGAGAGAGATGAGAGAGTAGAGAGACAGACAGACAGACAGACAGATAGAAGACATACAGACAGACCGCCACACAACATACCGACACACTCATTCACTCACTCACTCCACACACACACACACACAAAAACAAAACACCACACCACCACACACACAAACACACACACACACCACACACACCACACATAAAACAATCACACTCACCAAACACACACACCACACACACACAACACACACACACACACACCACACATACCCCCAACACACACACACACACACACCACACACACCAAAGAAGAAAGACAATGATTAAAACAAAAAAGGGCAGATTCCTGACGTAAACGGAAGGTTAACCCTTTCAAGTCAGAAACTCCCAGCGAAACGATCACTTTCCTCAATCCAGATTCCCAAACACCAAACCGTCCCCAAAAGACTCAACACCATGACCTCCCCATCCTGATCCAACCCCCCTACCCCCCCCCCCCCCCCCCCCCCCCCCCCCCCCGCCCCTATACCTCACCCTGCTGTAAGTAAGTAATGTTGCTTTGAGCCCAGCCGACCGCAAGGCGCCATATCAGGGGCTGTCACCGCGTCCAAGCTGAACCCTAAGCGAGATAACTCCTTCAGTCTCGGGGGGGGGTTTTAGAAGGAAAAAAACACGTCTACCAACAACCACCGACGCCACACCTTCGAGTCGTGTTCCACTAAACCTCTCCCCTTCACGTTCGGTGGCAGTGCAGTGTCTCCGCCGGTGGGTTGCCTCTTGACGACTTGACACTGACTGCTCCCTGTGGATTGCCCATACCGGGGCTACGGCGGGTTGTGGCCGGGCCGGGCCGGGATGTGGATGTGGATGTGGATGTGGGTTTGGGTAGGGGTTGTTGGAATGAGCGGCGTGGATGCAATGCCACTGACGTGGTACGGAAGATGGGGACAGCAAAAAGAAAATGAATGAATAAATAAAATGAAATAACAACACACACACACACACACACACACACACACACACACACACACACACCACACACACACACAATACATACACACATACAACACACACAACACAACACCACACAACACAACACAACACACACACACACACACACACACATACACAACACCTTTCCCTTCTCATTGTGTGGGTCAATGAAGCTTCGTTTAACTCCAGACAGGGAACAATCCACAAAACGTCACCACGCCGCAAGTCTACAAACCCCCAAGGCATGGATCAAGGACTGTTACTCCATGAACAAAGCCCCCCCCTCCCCTCCCCACCCCCCCCACCCAGGATCTGCAAATCCCTCAACAAGCCACCAACACGGAGGGCACGGGGGTTCACGGTGTAGTGCTGGTTCTTTACCAACCGGAGGGACCACTGAAGGACCCTCACCACTCCTCCACACTGCGTTACGTGCCGCGTGGACATGACACCGATTGTGGCCAAGGTGTGCAGGTCGTTTCGAAACAGCCCGCTATGTTTTGGACCCGGGGCAGATCATTTAAAAAAATCAAATCAAGAACGATAATTTTCAAGGTTATCTGCGTTGTGTTCATCCCTATGGACATCGACATTCTCTCTTCTGTCTGTCTGTCTGTCTGTCTGTCTCTCTGTCTTCCCTGTCTCTCTCTCTCTCTCCTCTCTCTCTCTCTCTCTCTCTCTCTCTCTCTATCTGTCTCTCTCTGTCTCCTCTCTGTCTCTCTGCCTCTCTCTCTCCCTCTCTCCCTCTCTCTCTCTCTCTCTCTCTCTCTCTCTCTCTCTCTTATCAAAGTTTACGGCTGAGTTGATTAATTAGCCCCTACTCTTTATGTCGACCGTAGTCTTCGGCATCATGTTCGTCGTCGCCATCATCCTGCTGTCTTCATAGCACAATAAAGCCTCTACGTCCAGAAAACAACTGAGACTGGGGTTTTCGAAGGAGCTATTTTTGATCGAGAAATCCATGCTGTACACAGGAAAAAAGTGGTTGAAAGAAAAGGAAGCAGGCTGGAGGACAATGCGGCATAGGGAAAAGACGAAATGGTGCAGAGAGGAGGATAGTGTATGAAGGCAGTCGTCACTGGGAGAGATTGGTGCAGTAACGAGAGGAGAAAGGCGTAAACGGCCCATAGAAAGTCCGTGCAGGGAGATAATCTTTACTGGGAAGTCAACGGACAGGGAAAGACATAAACGGTCCATAGAAGTCTCTGCATAAACGGTTCACAGAAGTCTGTGCATAAACGGTTCACAGAAGTCTGTGCATAAACGGTCCATAGAAGTCTCTGCATAAACGGTTCACAGAAGTCTGTGCATAAACGGTCCATAAGAGTCTGTGCATAAACGGTTCATAGAAGTCTGCGCATAAACGGTTCATAGAAGTAACTGTGCATAAACGGTTCATAGAAGTCTGTGCATAAAGGGTTCATAGAAGCCTGTGCATAAACGGTTCATGGAAGTCAGTACAGGGAGACAATCTTTACTGGGAAGTCAACGGACAGAGAGAGAGATAAACGGTCCATAGAAGTCTGTGCAGTGAGACAATCTTTACTGGAAAGTCAACGAAGTCACGGACAGAGAGAGAGAGATAAACGGTCCATAGAAGTCTGTGCAGGGAGACAATCTTTACTGGGAAGTCAACGGACAGAGAGAGAGATAAACGGTCCATAGAAGTCTGTGCAGTGAGACAATCTTTACTGGGAAGTCAACGGACAGAGAGAGAGAGAGACGGTAAACGGTCCATAGAAGTCTGAGCAGGGAGACAATCTTTACTGGAAAGTCAACGGACAGAGAGAGAGACTTAAACGGACCATAGAAGTCAGTACAGGGAGACAATCTTTACTGGAAGTCAACGGACAGGGAAAGGCATAAACGGTCCATAGAAGTCTGTGCAGGGAGACAATCTTTACGGGAAAGTCAACGGACAGGGAGACGGTTTTTACTGGCAGGTCCATTTTTTCAACAGAAAGGGTGTTAGTTCCGCA